>VVHJ01038439.1:0-12429 GCA_015107715.1 Tylochromis polylepis
GGAAGGACACACACACAGCATGATGAGGGTACGACGCAACAAAGAGCAAGGAAAACACAGGGCTTAAATACACTCAGGGATAACGAGGGAATGGGACACAGGAGGAGAGCACAGCTGGGAGTAATTAAACATGACAAGACAAGGGGAAGCAAAACTAAACACACTGACGAAAGACATGAAACTACAAAGTAAAACAGGAAGCACAAGACAGACACGGACTCGACACAAAACAAGGGGACACAGAACACAGAGACAGCGGTGACACATGAGACACGACTGGGGAACAAGATAAATCATAATACATAATCAGGGGAAAATAACTAAACAAATACCAAACACTGGGTCACAGACCCAGTACCATGACAAGTTTAACTAATTGGTGTTTGTTATCTGGCTTCATGGATAGATAAAGTTGGGTGTCATCTGAATAGCAGTGAAAATGTATCCTATGCTTATGATACTGCCTAAGGGAAGCATGTATAATGTAAACAGAATTGGTCCTAGCACCGAACCCTGTGGAACTCCATAATTAACCTTAGTGTGTGAAGAGGACTCTCCGTTTACATGAACAAACTGGAATCTCCATAATGACTTAAAGGTACTGCACTCCATTGCAGTGCAGTACCTTTAATGTCTACAGCATGCTCTAATCACTGTTATAAAATATTATGGTCAACAGTATCGAACACTGCACTGAGGTCCAGCATGACAAGCACAGAGATGAGTCCACTGTCGGAGCCAATTTCTGTACTTTGAGGTCTGAAACGTGACTGAAAATCTTAAAATAAACCATTCCTCTGCAAATGATCAGTTAGCTCTTCTACAACTACTCTTTCCAGAATTTTTGAGATAAAAGGAATTAGTTAAGACAGCTGGGTCAGCCTGTCAGCCTGGCTACAGTGCTGAAAGGAAACATCAACATGATTGTAATGCAGTGGCAGGAACTTTCTGAAGCAACATTATAAAGAACAGTCAGCCAAGACAGACAGACTTCAAGTTGCCACTAAATGTGGTTCTACAAACCACTAAATCATATGGGATACTTAGTTTTTCCACATGCTGCTTCTGCATTTTGGCTTTGTTCTTGTTCAGTTTTAATAACTAGAAATTGTTTGGAGTCTGAAATGTTACTAAAACAATATGCCAACAAGACCTTAGACGGAATCCTAGCATGTATCCTTTGGCTCAAGTTGATTTGAAAAATAGTTTGTTGTTACAGTATTTTTTTCAGACTAATTTGTGTAGGAGGGACTTCCTCCTCACTGACCATTTTACATATTTTTGTTTGGCCTCAAAACAAGTCAGAAGAATGCTGATCATGACTCATTCTGTGTTCACATCTTTCTCAGTTGTGTCTCTTGACGTGATGGCTGTGTTTTTGGTGCTTCTTCTCTTCACGCTGCTCCTGTCTCTACACTCCACTCCTCTACGAGCCTCTCCTTCCTGCCCTGTGGGCTGTCGCTGCTACAGCCTCACTGTGGAGTGTGGCTCCACAGGCCTGAGGGACATCCCCAAATACATCCCTTTATCCATACAGGTAGGACTGATGCCCTAAGGAGATTCAATTTAATTCAAAGTAGTCCTATATATTTGTTTAATTTGTGCATTAAAGGTCTCCAACATTCCTCACAGTGTTACTGGAGAACAAAGTAATGCCATCCAGAGTAAGAATATGGATACACACAATGTTTCTAAGATTGCTAGAAATGAGTACAATATCCTCAGTTTCATCTGAATTGAGAAGCATAAAATTAGAACTCATCCAGGCCTTTATGTCTTTAAGACATTCCTGCAGTTTATCTGGTGTGTGTCACCTGGTTTCATGGATAGATAAAGCTGGGTGTCATCTGCATGTGTATAAATTTTCATCTAGCAATGAAAATGTATACTGTGCCTTCTAATAATACTGCCTGAGACATGTATAATGTAAACAGAATTGGTCCTAGCACAGAACCCTGTGGAACTCCGTAATCTTAGTGCGGGAAAAAAAACTCCCCATTTACATGAACAAACTGCAGTCTGTTAAATAGATAAATGCAGTGCAGCACAGTGCCTTTAAGACCTATGACATGTTCAAATCTCTGTAGTAAAATATTATGGTTAAAAAGTTAATTAAGACTGAATCCTGACTGAAACTCTTCAAATAAACAATTTCTATGCACATGATCAACTAGCTACTTTACAACTACTCTTTGAAGAAATTTTGAGATAAAAGGAAGGTTGGAGCCTATTAATAGAGTGTGATTAATGCTTTGATCCTAAATATGATCAATGTATCAAATGTTTTAAGACAATAGTGACTAAAACTCCTCTTTTGTCCCTGCTCATCTTGTCTTCTCTCTATCCAGACCATCTTTCTCCAGGACAATGTGATTGGTCAGATCCGTCGACAGGACCTCACCATGCTGAAGCACCTGCACTATTTGTACCTGCAGGTAATAAACGCACATACACACATACACACCTGCACACGTACACTAACACTCTTTAGCCTTGAGTTTTAATCTCGTGGCTACATCACAGGTTTTATTAAGTATGGATTTATATACATTCTAGCAATGGTATATGCTGTGCTTACTTCACTCAGTAGTATCATAATACAGTGAAGTATTATCCTCCAAAATGTTTTAATGGAACAGAAGAAGAATTTCATTGAACAGGTTTAAGAATACAGCATGGTGGATGTCTTGTAATGCGGCAGCAAAAGGTTGTTATTGCTAACGAAAACGAAATTAAAATTAAGTGGGTTGAAATTTTGGTTAACTGAAATTAAAATAAAATCTAGACTTTTCAAAACACATTGCCAGTCATGGCAAAAACCCACACAGGCCAAAACTGGCTCTAAAGACAGATGTTTACCAAATACATGACCTTCTATTTATACTCAAGTGACATTACAGTTTTCTTTGTTTTTAAAACCTAGCAGTGCAACTGCAACCACTTCAGAGTTTGAGGTATATTATATTAGAGGCCACCTCTGTAGCCTGCAGGAGAGATAAGTAGTTGTAGACATATAATGAGCTTACTTCTTTCTGACTCCACACCACCATAAATGTTTAATTTTCAACCCTGTCATGATCACCTCCAACTAAAGCTGAGAACATGTATGGTAACACTTTTCTTACACCTGCAAACAGACATCAAGAAAATCAGTGGCGTTACCCCTTATGAATATACTGTATGTATTTTTTGAAACAGTGAAATTGTGAATTGAGTTACTCTCCTCATTGTGCCAAAAACACTGTCAAATGTTAGACTGTTCCAAAATAAAAGGATCACAACAGAGGAGACAGAAAATGTGTTTCAAAAGCAGCATCAGAAGGAGCGGTAGTTCCAGGAGAGGAACCAGAAGCAGATATTTGTTTAGTTTTCTTTTCATGTCCCTCTTCATCTAGAATAACACCATCTCAGCTGTGGAGCCTGGCTCTTTCCAGAGCCTTGGTCAGTTATTGGAGCTAGCACTGAATGGAAACCGCATCCATTTGGTGACAGCTGACATGTTTCAGGGACTCGAACATCTACGCATTCTGTACCTGGCACGAAACGACATCACAAGGCTGCTGGACTACACCTTCCGTGGCCTACAGGTACAGTCTCACTTTCCTATTCAACACAGCAGCTTTAGTGAGCCCTATATGAAGCTTCATAGATCATGTACATCATTCTCTTGATGTCTCAGCGTCTGCAGGAGCTCCACTTACAGCATAATAGTATAGAGATGTTAGCTGACCAGGCTTTAGTTGGTTTGACTTCTCTGGCTCTGCTGGACCTGAGCAGAAATAATCTCCACACAATTGGCCCTGCAACACTGCGGCCTCTAGTGAGCCTGCAGGTCCTGCGTATCACAGGTGAGACTTCTTTACTGATGACACTGGAACCCATGTTGTGTGTGGGTTTTTTTTTTATTTATTTTTTTAACAATTTCATGCATAATAACATATGTTCACCGAGTTACAGATAGCTACTCATGTAGAGCCTAGTACTATGGTAATCATCATGCCTCTTTAGGGCAGAACATTAAGTGGCTTACGATCAGCAAAACCTGTCTTGCGCTATGCTTCAGATAATCCATGGCGCTGTGACTGTGCGTTGCACTGGCTGAGGACCTGGATTGATGAAGAGGGTCAGCGTCTGCTTAGCTCTGCAGAACGTCGACTAGTTTGCACCGAGCCACCACGCCTGTCCCATCTGAGCTTGGTGGAGGTTCCTCTCAACAGCTTGGTGTGTATCCCTCCCTTGGTGCAGCTGGAGCCCAAGAGGCTTGCAGTGCATCTGGGAGAGAGCCTCAGAGTGTCGTGCCATGCCACTGGTTATCCTCGGCCACAGGTAATGATAATTAAAGTTAAAATTAAAGATTTAATATTATTTTAAATTCTTTTCCCCAACTTTTGCCATAACTCTATCAAATGAGGGAATTTGTTTGTACTGGCCTTCTTTGACTGTTCCAAATATACTGCATGTAATCTGTGTGGTCAGCTGAAGTGGTTTCTCTGATTATCCTCCTTTTTTCATTTATTTAAAACATTTTGAATGAATCATCAATTATAGACTCCAGTTCAGGTTGACAGTACTGTAACAGTAGTATCTGTTTTTCTTTTTTGTACTGTAATGATTTAGCGTTTGTAGGACCACTCAAGAAAGAAATGTCAATACCTTTTGCAGGTGACCTGGAGGAAGGCTTCCCAGGGTAAAGTAGTCCTTTCTCCCAGAGGCTTGGTTCAGGAGTTGGATGCAGGCGGAGGTGGAATGGGAGGAGCAGAGGAACCCTCGCAGGAAGGCAGAGTCAGTCTCCAGAAGACTAATGGCGAGCTCTTTGACCCCGACACTGGCAGTGGCATGTTGTTTCTCAGTAATGTAACTGTGGCTCATGCAGGCTTCTACGAATGTGAAGCATGGAATGCAGGAGGTGTGGCTAGGGTCACCTTTCAACTTGCCATCAACTCATCAACATCCTCCTCATCTTCTTCCTCCATCTGGGCTTCATGGTCCCAGATGTCCCCACCGTACTCACCTGCCTGGCCTCGACTGAGGAGCCACGGTCCTGCTTTGGGCTCAGATGTAAGCCGGGAACCCCTATATGCTCTGGGGAGCATGGCCTTCAGTGCTCTGGGAGCTGCCACTCAGACTGCCATTGCTGTGGGCATCTCACTGCTGACTTTGACTGCTCTGCTGCTAGTCGCCATGATCTACAGTCGACATCACCAACGGGACAAAGAGGCTGATGGGGCTGAAAAGGTGCATATATGTTCAATACTACAAATGTGAATGGCATATTTTAAAAGTAGAATAAAGACATTCATCCTGATAGTAGATAGGAATTCATGAATTAATTTTTAATTATTTGTCTGTGTCAGTTTAACACAACCAAATCATAACAAATTAAGCAGATAAAAGATCTGGAGCTGAATCCAAGTGTTGTATGTGTGTAAAGGTTCTCAGTCATCCAGGTCATGGTAGTCTAAAGAGCTTGGAAAGAAAGCGACTGGCGAAACCAAGAATCCACAACTACCACATGGGTGGTAGTTACGACTGGACTGGGTGGGGTGCTGACTTCGTCTGAGGACATAGTTGGGCAGTGAAAGAAATACTTTGAGGAATTCTTCAATCTCACTGAAGTTTACTGTAGAGGAAGCAGCATCTTGGGATAAGGGGATGACTTTCCCAGGGGTGAGGTCACTGAGGCAGTTAAACAACTCCTTGGTGCCTTGGCCCCTGGGGTAGATGAGATTCACCCTGAGTTCCTAAAGGCCCTTGATGTTATAGGGCTGTCCTGGTTGACACTCCTGTACAACATTGCATGGAGATCTGGCATGGTGCCTCTGGACTGGAAGACTGGGGTCATGGTTCCCAACTTTAAGAAGAGGGACCAGAGGGTGTGATCCAGCTGTAGGGGCACACTCCTCAGCCTCCCTGGTAGGTCTATGCCAGGGTACCAGAGGGGAGAATTTGTCTGCTCAAGGATAGCTCAGGGTGTGTGGGAGTTTGCTCAACCACATGTGTTTTGTGGACTTTGAGGAAACTTGACCGCATCCCTCGGAGTATCCTCTGGGGTATGCTTTGGGACCATGGTGTGTCTGTCCTATTGTTACGAACCATTTGATCCCTGTCTGATCGTTACAGGAGCTTTGTTTACATTGCCGGCAATAAGTCCGGCTTGTTCATGGTGCATCCTGGACTCCACCAGGGCTGCCCTTTGTCACCAATTATGATTCTAGTATGATTCTAAATATCCTAGGAACCGCAAGTAACTGAGGAATCTAAGAGGAAAGTGCAAGGGCTTGACCTTATGTTCAAGACCTTGTATGGAAAAGGATTGTAACTTTGATTCTGGATTTCACATGGAGACAATGAAGAAAAGCCAATATGAGAGAAATATGCTCTCTACCTAGTCCCTGTCAGTACTCTTAGTGGAGCCTGTAACTGAAGGGTTTTGGGGAGTTTTTAGGACATCCTGATAATAATGCATTACAATAATTCAGTCTAGAAGTAATAAATGCATCAACAAGTTCAGATAATTTAAACAAATAGCTGTACTTTCTACTCCTTACATTTTCCAAACAAACTCGTTATTTTAGGTCCAATTGTATCATCTATAGCGTTTATAATCAGAGTTAAAATAGGCCGGAAGGGGTTCAGGTGTCTGTAAGTTGTGGTTGCGGTACTTTACAATCTAGCTACCTCTACAGAAGAGGAGGAAGCGTGAAGAGTGTAACATTTTTTAAATAACAGGTAATTTGAAGTTCAACATTTCTATCAGCTCAACAAACATCAACAAACACACAAACTGTTTTTGTGCAGTTTGTCATACTGTGTCTGCTAGCTAAAGGAGAGAAAAGAGTGCCAGATAACTTCACTCAGGGATGGAGAAAGATGTTGGACGACAGACAGGAAAGGAGAGGTTAGATTTGGAGGCAAGGACTATAAGTAGTATTAAAAATACTCCAGTAAAAGTTGAAGTACTGAAGAAACTTCTTTACTCAAATAAAAGTGAACAAGTACAGGCTTTGAAATGTACTCAAAGAAAGTAAAAAGTAGCTTTTAATGCAAGTATCTGTACTTCTACTTAAGTAGAGAAAGCCTGTACTTCTGCCACCTCTGTCTAGAGTAAGCATATGGTTAGACACCATATTTCTAAGATTTTACAATACAATTTTACAAGTACAATAACCTCAGTTTTATCTGAATTTAGAAGCAGGAAATTAGAGGTCATACAGCCCTTTATGTATTTAAGACATTTCTGCAGTTTAACTAATTGGTGTGTGTCATCTGGCTTCATGGAAAAATAAAGCTGGATATCATCTGGATAGTAGTGAAAATGTTTGCTATGCCTTCTAATGATACTTCCCTTAGGAAGTATGTATAATGAAAACAGAACTGGTCCTAGCACAGAACCCTGTGGAACTCCATAATTAACCTTAGTGTGTTAAGGACTCTCCATTTACATGAACAAACTGGAGTCTCCATAATGACTTAAAGGTACTGCTCTTCATTGCAGTCCAGTACCTGTAATATCTATAGCACGCTCTAATTGCTGTTATAAAATTTTATGTCAACAGTATCGAACACAGGGGAGGGGGTGATGATGGGAAATCGTCAGGGACATACAAAGTGACACAATACAAATGACAAAAAAAAAGTATATGCAGGAATAACTAACAAGTTAATGTTTCAACTTATTATAGAGTGTCTTCCTCTCTCTTGTGCTCATGTTTATTAAAATTATTACAACATATGCCAGGGGTTCCCACAAATTTTGGCCACCCTTTGGTGGTGTCCCTGCTATAATTAGCTAAGACAGCAAGTGATGGCTTTTTAAGTAATGGTTTAATCCCTGCCAGCTTAAAGGCTTGTGATATATAGCCTGGTAACAGGGATAGATTAATGCTTCATTTTAAAAAATAATCAATGATAGGATTTCTTTGAGTACTCTTGTAAGACGTAGGGGCCTAATAGACATGTTGATGATTTGGAGGAAGTAATTATTGAAGTTAACTCAGAAAAATCAATCGTAGAGAGGCTAAATTATCAATAGTATTGAAAGTAGCTGTACGTTGTTAAATATCAACACTTCACTGAGTTCTTTTGATTCCTCATAGGCATCCGATGGAAGACAAAACACTGCTCAGTAGACCATTTCACATTTTACTCTCTCACACAATACTTCTAGAAGGGAGATGCGTCCTGCATGACACGTTGCCGTGGATCTCAAAATGGTGATCAGACCATAACAGTTTTATTACCGGCTACCCCATTCTAGTCTAAACAACAGCATTTCAGTAACTTTCCACTAAAAGATGGTTCCCTGTTATCTACTATTCTGCAGGCAAGTGTGGGCGAGAGTCTACAACATTCTACCACTGAAGGACACGCATTCTAATGCCTTTATTATTCAGGGCCGTGTCCACTTAATACTACACTATATGATCATATAGCATTTTGATTAATATAAGATTAATATAAGGCACAGCATTAAAGCACTTTAGGTAACTTAATTCTAACAACGTAATGATACATCAGTCAGAAAGTTATGAATATTTTTCCTCTAATAGTTAAACTTTTATTTGTGAAGTCATTGTGAAGTCATGACTGGTAGAATGCTTGGCTCAGAGTTCTCCAAAAAAACGACATGTCAGGGGGCCAACCGGGAGGTTGACAGGCAGCCAACCCGGAGGCCGACGGCACCAGAGTCCATAATAAGACAGTTCGGGAAGCTGACCGCGGTACCAGCAGCAGCGACGGAGCAGATTAGGAGGCGAACCATGGGGCCAGTGGCGGTGACAACTGTGGCGGATTAGGTCTGGAAACTGACTGCGTGGAAAGCAGCGGCGGCGAAGCGGGCGTGGGCAACGACCCTCGGGCAGCTTGGCTGATGGTCGATGGTGGCATGAACTTGAATGAAGACCCTCGGGCGGCCAGCGGCGGCGTGAGTGTGTACGAAGACCTTCTGGTGGCTTGGCGGGCGCCGGGTGCACAGGACGTGGTTTGGCGGGCTTGGCAGGTGCCGGACAATGCTTGGCACGTGACTGGTGCGCTGGTTGTGGCCTGATAGATGACCATGGATGGGCGAGACCCTGGACGGGCGAGGCGTCGACCTCTGGCTGGGTGGTGGAGCTGAAGGCAGCGTTGCAGCTGCAGGTGGTGGCATGAAAGCCGCAGGCGGTTGAGCTGTGGGTGGTATGGCAGCCGTGGAAGGTTGAGCAGGTGTTTGAGCTGGCAATGGCATGACAGGATGCTGGACAGACTCTCCTGAGCCTCCAGCTGAGATGGGTGGTGGCTGGATGATTTCAGCTAATTCTCCAGCTGACAAAACAGGATGCTGGATGACCTTGGCTGAGCCTGCAGCTGGCACAAGAGGCTGCTGGCTGGGTTCTCCAGAACCCCCAGCGAGAACATGAAGTTGCTGACTGGCCCTGTCTGAGTCTCCAGCTGGCACAGAGGAATGCTGGGCGACTTCTTCTGAGCCCCCAGTGGGAGTAGAAACGAGCACTTCCAGGGATCCAGAGCACACCTAGTCCTCTGACTCCGCCTCTGGATCCAACCTGGCCCGCATCTCAGACCCACAGGAGCCCAGTTCGGTCTCACAGTAACCTGTCTTACAACAAACAGTTTTAGCTGGCATGAAAGCTGAAAATCCAGTCTCTGCATTGTCTATAATAACAGTCTCAGAGCGCCCAGAAAGTGAGCTAGCGGTTATGGGAGGAATAGCTTCAAAACTCCCTGGCCTCAGAACACAGTTTATCTCCTCTGTCACAGGAAGGCTAAACCCAGACTCTTTAATCTCCAGCTGTGACAGGGTTTCAGACTCCGAAGAGACCGGTTCAGCCATGAGTGTAACCTTCATAAGTGCATTGTCCCAAGAAATATGATCTTTAAATCCATGATTTGGTTTAGCTTACTCAGGCATACAAGTAGTTACAGCACAGTCTAAATCAGTACTTATCTGAGTTTCCAGACCAACAGTTTTCTTTTGAACAACTGGGTGAACATTAACAGTCTCACAACAAACATCTTTAACCTGATTGTTCATGAAAACATTGTCTATAAGTTCGTAACTGGGTTCCAAGTCCTGAAAAGAATTGTCTATGGCAGATTTGCTGTCATGCAACTGCAGGGTGTTCTTTCCTGAGTCTGTTCCCATAACTTGAATGCACATACATATCTTTATTAACAAAAATGAGTTCTGGAGCAATATTCTCAGTCTTTAGCTCATTCCCTGGAAGGAGTGAAAGTGCAGCCTTGTCGCTGGCCACACTGAAGACAGTCTTTAATGAACCCTGGCCCTGGGTAACTCTCAAATTCAAGTCACAGGAGAAAAGAGTCTCTACCTCCGTTCTCCCTGCTATGGAGCTAACTGGAGGCGAAAAAACACAATCACTCACCCCCAGCAGTTGCTCCGATGACATACCCGACTTGAGCCATAGCGAGATGCGGCGGCGACGTGGACACCACTTCCTCCCGGAAGTGGGTGTAGGTGAAGCAGACGCCACCGGAAACAAGGGTGACATGGCAGCGGACTTCTCGTTCTCAGCCTACATCCTCACCAGAAAAGAGTCAGGTGACGGGAGATCCAAACGAGGCAGCAAGGGTGAGCGGCCCGTCTGAGGAGAAAACGTGGATGCAGGCGACTCTGGGCTGGGGAAGAGCCTCAGCAAGCTGACCCGAATCTCTCTGGGGCCACGAGGCAGTGGTGGAGAATACTGAGCGGAGGCATCGTCCATGACAGCTTGGGCAAGTGCACAGGCACGGAGCCCCTCTTTCAACAGAACCAGGGAGTCCAGCGCTTCTGTCAGTTGTGGAATCTGCAGGTGGTGCTGCTCCCTTTGGATTATAGCGTCCGTGGCCGCCAGCCCAATGGGCACAGTCCTGGGGTCCGTGGACCTGCTGATGCGTGCAGCGATTCTGCACAGCCTCCGTATCTCCTCACTCAACTCCTCAAAAATGTCTACTGGGTCCATGCTGGTCGATGCATAATGTCACGGCTGAGCAGCCGGTGTGTTTGTGGAGTGGGCCCAAGTGCAGACACGGAACTGAATCTTAACAAAAAAAAACGAGCCGTTTATTTGACCGAAAAAAATGAATATAAAACAAGGCAAAAATGAACAGAGGCAAAACTAAAACCTAAACTGGGAAAAGCTAGACTGTGGAAACTATGACAAAAGAGACATGAACATGATTCTGAAGAGGAGTACGACAGTAACTATGACAAGAAAACTGAACATGAATCATGAGGTACCTGGACTCTGACATGACATGGCAGGAGGAAAACAGACACACCAACAATAAACAAAGAGCCAGAGGACTTAAATACACAGGAGGGTAATGAAGGAAGTGGAAACACCTGGGGAGTGTTAAATATTCAAAAACAACCCCCCGATTCCTTGATCTCCTGAGGCCACCAAAAAGGACGCACTGCAACCCAGCGACTTTTCAAACTTTATTTCCATACAAAAACCTTAAAACTTAAAAAACTTCCGGAAGTGGAGATTTGCTCTACATGCAGTCTGTAAGCAGTCTCAACGGTCCTTTGTGTGCGAGAGAATTTATACGGCCAAGCCCAGCTGTAAATCTTCAGTGAAGCCCCATGCTTGTGTATATGCGTGCATGCCCACGAGTAGCTGTGTGTGCGTGTCCTCATGCGTGCACGATTCCCGCCGATAGCATGAAACGTCATCTCTGGTTAAGGCGCACCTATCAGATCACGGACACACCGAGACGCCCCGCTTGCTGGTCTCTGGGGTTTTTCCATCCACAGTGGAGATCTCTTTGTCTCAGGTTAGCTACAGGTTTGGGGGAAGGGCCTCCTAATTTATGACACCTCTGCAGCCAGAAATGTCTTCGTCTCCTCTCTAAGTGAACTCCTCTAAACTAACTGCTTTTATCTAATTTACCTTTACTTCTAAGTGAACTACAAATATCTAATTCATTTCTAAATTGTAAAATGAGCTGCCAATACCTGCAGGAGACACCGCTGACACAAATAATCAAGATGCCACAGGGAAAAGTAAAACTAAGCACACTGAACATAGAAACAAAACTTTCAAAATAAAACAGGAAACATAGAAGGACATGAACTGGAACACACAAGCTTGACACAAGAGACTGAGAGAGCGAGAGAGGGAGAGGGACACAGAGGAGAGAGACACAAGGGGAACCTACATAGATGAGGAAGCATAGAAAAACATAAACCAGACTAAAACTCAACCAGGACAAACTAATAATAATAATACTAGAACTTAACATTATCTCATGAGTAATACAAAATACAAAATAACTCAACTATACCCTTAACTTAAGAATAGCATATGAATTTAACATAATAGTAACATAATATACCCCTCCATGAATCGCTACCTTATCGTGGTGGAGGGGTTTGTGTGTCCCAGGGATCCCAGGGGCTATGTTGTCTGGGGGCTTTTGCCCCCTGGTAGG
>VVHJ01038440.1:0-13527 GCA_015107715.1 Tylochromis polylepis
GGATCCGTTTTAAAGTCCTTTTATTGGTTTTTAAATCTCTAAATGGTCTGTCACCTGCTTATTTGTCTGATTTGTTGAAGCCCCATGTTCCCATTCGTTCACTTCGGTCAGCTGAGCAGCTGTTGCTTTCGCTCCCAAAGTCACGGCTGAAACTTAAGGAGACCGAGCGTTCTCTGCTGCGGCTCCGATGCTTTGGAATAACCTTCCTCTCCATATTAGACGGGCTACATCAGTGCCAGTTTAGTCCAGCTTAAAACCCTATTTTTATTCCCTGGCTTTTAACTCTGTGGGTAACTGACATTTTTATTAATTTTATTGCTATGTCTGTTTTTTTCTATTTTATTACTATATTTATATTTGTATTGCACAGCACTTTGGTCTACCAGGTGTGTTTTTTAAAGTGCTATATAAATAAACGATGATGATGATGATGATGATCGTCAAACAGTAGGTGGCAGTATGAATCCTTATTGCAATCATCAAACGCTAACGATGAAGATGTTTAAATCTTCATTAACCTATTTGTGGATATTTTAATTAGTTTATTTATTATTAACTGGGAATTAATTAATTGAGTTGCAGAGCATGCGATATAAGAGGACCTGGTTGATCAGGATAAGGAAATACCGGAAAAGGAACAAAATATTTTATGCAAATATTCAGGTAACATCAGAGTAAAAAAAAAAAAAAAAAGGTTAAAGGTCATTAGTTTGGTTATCAGATCTTGGCTAAGCGAGTTTCTGTCTTATATTCAACAGAAAAATATCGGTCATTACCTAGCATGTCATCACATTTAGTTTTAGATCATAGATCATAGATTTTGATTCTGTTATCAGGATTATGTTGTTATTAGGGATTTATTTATTTTTTTTATTATTATTTCCAAAGGTAGGTATTTTACATCTAAACCATGCACAAACAGATAGCTGAATGAAATTAAACTCTTGAGTAAGTTGTTAAAACTTGCAAATGACAAGAAGGCCCTAAAATTAGTTGCATTATTTGATCATTTTTACTTACTTTGAGATTAGCCCAATTTTCTTTCTACGATAAACCTCACTGACTTGTATTTGAGTATCTATTTTCTCTTCTTAAAATCTTATACTTTCTCTCTTTTCTATTTCAATTTTATACTTATATTTTGAATAAAAACATTGTCAGTGTTATTGTTCTGAAATGGCAGACACTGGGGATAAAATAGTCACTTAAACAGGCCAGTGTAGAGGTGGGAGCAAAAGCATCAACAGTGCTTAAAATAAAGATGTGGCATCACTAGTGGGACACAAGGATAAAGGAAAGACTTATACAGTATACAAGAAATAGTAGGGCAAGGCAAGGTAATTTGAATAAATAGAATGTATGAAATATTTTCTAGGCTTAGAGTAGGATTAAATTCAACCATGCAGCTACATGGAAAACATAATGCAGGGCAATATGGAAAATGTCAAGAGAGGGAAACAGTGGAACAGATGCTCTTGAATTGAGCACCTGTTCATTTCAAAGAGAAATTCTCATTTTATTGCAAGGGGGTATTAATGATGGCACTGCAGTACTTCTGAGTTGTTGTTATTTTTTTTAAAGGGACACAGGAATATTAAATACAATTTAGAGAAATAATAATAATAATAATAATAATAATAGCAGGTGCCAATGGGTACCGCCTCCCATTCTGTGCAGCAGATTCTCGTAGTATCACCCCAGCCTAGTAGGTGGCGCTGAAACACCTCAGTCTTGGCGTTAACCTTCGAAGAAGAAGAAGAAGCGAGAACTTCTGAAGAAGAAGGAGGAAGAAGTGTTGATTGTTTTGGTTTTTTTTTTTACTGTTGGCTGTGAAACGATAAGGTAGGTTATTACATTATTACCTTAATGTACGATATTCATATTTTTGGAAACACTATATTACGACATTTACTCGAATCTGGAGAGAGAGTCTGGAAATTTACAGCCAGCGATTTTGTAACGCCTTTATGTTACGTTGCTAAGCTAACGAATGCTAACTTTAGCCTGAGGTGAATTTTTCAGTCGTCTGAGGAACTAGCTCAGCGGTCAAGCAGTAAAAATCAGTAAAAGATTTATTATTTTACAAGGAGTAAGTCGTTTCAGAATCAGCGGAAGAGCGTGTTTTAAATGTCTGTATAAAAAGCATTCCTTTGTCAAAAAAAAAGTTTCATGCTTTTAGGATGCTAGACAGCTAGTCCAGGACTGTAATCTGTTTTGTTTTCTTCTGTGTGCAGGAAGGTACAATATCACTATGAACCTGGAGCGACTGCCCAATGAGGAGAAACTCAGCCTTTGCCGAAAATATTATCTAGGTGAGAGTATTAATATCAATCCTCATGTTCCTCTTTTTATACAATTGTACCTCCTCTTTCTGTTTTGTTTATTCTAGGTTAGTTACACTGGCTGTGAGTCTTTTTTTTTTCCAGTAAAGGCGAAATCTTGAACTAATGCACCTAATAATATTTCAGTGGTTAGTTAATGATTATTTCTGTCTAATATTTTTATTTATTTCTCCAGGTGGCTTTGCGTTTCTCCCCTTCCTATGGCTTGTCAATGTTGTTTGGTTTTTTCGGGAGGCCTTTGTAAAGCCAGCCTACACTGAACAGCTACAGATAAAAGCATGTGAGTTTCAGAACTAAAATTTTTATATTTGTGAATCATATCACATGCCTTTTAAAAAAATGTATTCGGTATTCAGTTTGACGTCTTGTAGGTTTCCTCAGTAGCTGTACTTTGGATGTCACACTTGTAGGATTCAATTTGTTTCCTCATTAAAAGTTCAATCGAGGACATATGACATTGACAAAAGTTGTCACTGTGAATCCCATGTTCATTGTACATGCTTGCACATTACAAAGTGTGTCTTCATCTTATTTATCTTAAAGAGTTTGGGGTAATACAGCATTTTCATAATGCTCGAGAAAATGTAATAGCTTATTTTTGTAGGAAAAGTTGACCAAGTAATTTTTCAGATCTGTTTGTTTTTCACAGAAGTCTTATTCATCAATATACATGAGCGCTTACCTAAAAGAAAAAAAAGTATTTAAAAAAATTTTTTTTTAATAATATAATAAGTACTTATGGTGAATTTATACAAATACAATTCTTCAGGTATGATCTATGATAATGTGGCCTTGTATAGTATAAGTTGGGCTTAAATTCTGATTTTCAGATAAGAACTTGAGAAAGGTTTTATCCTTTTTTTGAAAAATAAAATACTTCCCCACATTCAGAACAAAAGCTGTATATTTGGCTTTAAAAACGCTGCCCTATAACTAGGTGTGTATCGTTTGTTTTTAAAGTAATGCTTTGAGCAACCAGCCTGATGCTGTACTCTTGTGTTGTTTTGATCACCGCTTGACAACAACTAATTCTGTTGCTTGTTTTTCTGTCTATCTGTCTAGATGTGAAGCGTTCAGCGCTGGGGTTACTGTTATGGGTAGCAGTGCTCACCACGTGGATCACCATATACCAACACTTCAGAGCAGAGTGGGGGGAGGTGGGAGATTACCTCTCCTTTACCATTCCCCTAGGTATCCCTTGAGGCTTTTTTTTTTTCTCTTCAAGTGATTGGTCTTTTCAATAAAACTAATGATCCAATGTAATGGGCCCCCAAAAAAATTCTCCCTGAACAACAGTGAATGATTTTTGGCAGTTGTTTTCTGGTTCTGGTCAACTAAATCCAACTAAATGGATGAATAAATGTTAGCGATCTTCACAAGATGGGACCCAAAACCATTTCTGTGCTCACCAAGGCATTTGAGTAAATTCTTGGGCTTTAGAGAAGGGCCATTCATCATTTGAAACAGGCAATGTTTATGATCATGGACATTTTGTAATGATAAGATAATGAACAACTCACTAATATTTTTTTTTTGTCTCTGAACTGTTTATTGTGGTATGGTATGACTGTGCACAATTTTTACTTCTGTGTGAATAAATAAAAAGTGTCCACAATGCTGCCAAGTTATAATCTTACTCAGTCAAATTTGGAAGTTGTTAGAATATCATTATACCACTAAATGCACAAACCTGTATAGTTATGGTTTTTTTTGTTGTTGTCATATGTGATCAGTGAACTGTTTTGTCTCCTTATAGAGTGTGTATACTTCTCATTGTCATATATGCCAAATCTCCCAAAGCTCAGACGACCACTGGCGCCTGTTGTGAAATCCAGTAACTTAAGCCCTCCACATGTCTCCACTTCCCTGTCATCCTTTATGAGTCATAACATTGAGGGCCAATTTTAGTCACAGTCCAAGCTTAAATGACACTGCTAACAGGGGGAAACGTGGCAACCATATATAACAGCTGGCTTCACTGAACTGCACTAAAAACAAAAAGCATTAACACAGAGGACACACTAAGTGAAGCAGGCAGTCCATTTATAAAACTGACTCATGGGGAATTCATTAAATCTGATATATTAGGACTGAAGTGGTTAAAAAGGACTAGTAAGTAGGTAAAATTTATTTATTCAGCACTTGTCACAGGTATAAAGTGTTTCACAATAAAGCCAGAAATAAAAATAGCATAATTCAATAATAATAATAATGTAAAACAATAAAATGAAATCATAAAGCAAGAAGTTCATTAAAAGATGTCTTCAGCTGCTTTTTAAAAGAGTCAGTGGAGTCTGCACAGCTTAAAGACGGTGGAAGAGAATTCCACAACCTCGGTGCCACTGCCTGAAAAGCCCGATCACCACGAGTTTTGTAACTAGTACGTGTGACCTACAGCAACCTCTGACCTGAAGACCGAAGTGCTCAGGAAGAAGCACGAGCTTTCAACAGGTCAGAGATATGCCGGGGAATTCACTATGTCGAGCTCTAAAGTTAAAACAAAAATTTTAAAGTGAAACCTAATATTTTACTGGCAGCCAATGAAAATAAGCCAAAACTGCAGTAAAATGTAATCTAAATCTATTTTATGGTACTTCCATTTACATTACATTGCTAATGGTCTAAAAACCTCCCTCATAACTATGGGGAAGGACAGTGGTTTACTGGTAGTACACGTGCTCTAGCATGTGTTTAGCACGCCCCTGCTGTCACTGTCCGTCTGGTGTCAACCAACAAGGGTTAACGTCGTCTTTTGAATTTATTTTTGGACAAATCTTCCTTGACAACCGACCTTAAGCATACAGCTCTTAACAGCTTTGATAATTACGCACGAATAGTCCGCGTTGGTGCCACTGACTGTGTGAAAAGGCTGCATGCTGTAACTTTGATAATGGCCAATAACAACGTTAATTAACAATAAGCCCGCAACAGCTGTGTCACTCTCAAAATAATAGGCCTACACGTTTATCTGTGAGCATGCCAGAACACCCAAGGGTACGCAGTCCAGAACATAACAGAAGCAAGGTGTCCCAGGATGAATTCCCAACTTATTATGCAACTCCACTATAAAACACGCGGCACGCAACAAGTCAGTCTCATCCAGGAGCCACGGGGCGAGACAGAGAAAGAGGAGAGAGGCACATCCCTACTCACTGAGCCTCATTCAGGACAAGCAGCAAACACAAGCGCTGTAACTGGAGCTCTTCCTTCCACTCGTTGCGCAGAGAATTTAAGCAGAGGTAACCAATCAGTGCTTAATGTCTTGTAGCCTCACGTGCTGTAGGCTCAACTGCTGTTAAGTCAATTCTTGATTTTTCAGACTTTGTACCTACTAGGAATGGACTTCATCCTACCACCCACTATGCCAGCTGGTGGTATTCCCTGGGAGAAGGTTTTACCACCTCTTATTCCACGGCTCAACGGGACTTATGGACAATATAACTGGTCCCCAAAATTACTCATTCCAGAGACTGATAATGCCAGCTCTGCAGAGGTAGGTCACTTAATCTATTTACATTTTATACTAATGTATACAATGTCTATAGTTTTCATTTGAACTCATTTTACACTGTGAAGCATATACAGCACAGCCTGACCTTAAGTGGGCAAGACCTTTGAAACTTCCCTTTCTGTAAATGTAAAGAGGTTTAACCAGCAGATATCCTCATTATCTTAATATAAGAAAAAAAAAGAATTTAAACAATACATCTGATAAAGAAATCCTGCTGTAGTAAATGTAAGACATCTGTCATCAAGGCTCTTAAATTGTAAAAATTTATTAATTTGTAAAATTACAGAAAAAGTCCTGGTTGCTAATTGCTCAGACTGGCCCGTAATAATAATTTTGTTTTCTTATTCATGGATTTATTTATTTTTATTACTTTAGTGTCCTAATGAATGGCCATGGGGGAGGTTTTTATCAGGAGTAAAAGCTGCAAAACCTCCAAAAATACAGGTAAAAGTACACAAAAAAAAAATCTATCCCCTCCACATTTTCCAAAGGAGTTCAGTGGACCAGATTGGAGTCTTTGTCGGGCCAATTCTGGCCCCTGGGCCACATTTGACACCCCTGGCTTAAAGTTATAAAGAAAAAAAGGAGTCCTTTATATTTTTCTCAACTTTCAGTCAGATCCACATTTTATTGAAAAGCTGTTTTCAGTTTCCCCACACTGAACTACATTGAAAGATATCTACTGAGTGCAGGCTGCTATAACGTACTTTATGTCTTGTTTAATCATGCAGAATGTGTTGACTCCTGTTGTTAGGTGACCTGTGATGACAGTGGATTTACAGTTCAAGTTGACGTGAAACATTTCAACCCAGAGGACCTGATCGTCAAAGTCATAGGAGACTTTGTAGAAGTGCAAGGAAAGCATGAAGAGAGAAAGGTTGGTATGCTGAGGTACATAGATATATATTTTTCCTCCATTTTTGTGCTACACAACTCACTTTCGTTCATCTCTTTTATGTTAGAAGGACGGCCCTGGATTTACAACACGGCAGTTTAACCGTCGCTACCGCATTCCAAAGGGAGTGGACACCATGGCTTTGGAGTCTGCGGTCTCTCCAGATGGGATCCTTGTCATATCTGCACCTATGCTGCACACTCAGAGCTACACACCTCTTACTTAAATTGCATTAATAGCAACACTAAAACTTCTGCCATCCTTACCATACACAAAAATAAATCAGTGGAAAACTTTATGGCCATGCTGACAAAAACGGCAATAACTTCAAGCTCCTGCAGTTCCAGCAGGACTTGGTGTGTGCCAAAACACACATTTGCTCTGTTCCTGGCACAGTTCTAATTTTCCCTGCACTCCAAGGTTTGTATATACTGCTCTGCTAGTAACTCAATATTACATAATGTTTCAAGTAACCACTCTACTTTGTAAATATTCTCTGTTAGCATTTCCAATTCCTGCTTTTTGTGTGCAACTTTTGTACAAGCACAGTGTTGTGAATAATAATCCACCAAGACACATCTCCAACTTCTTTAATGTAGAAAAATGTCCTCAAAAAATATAAATGAACTTTATTTCTTTATAAAATAATTTAAAAAAAAATGTGACTACACAAAGTGTCTCTTGATGTTCTTCAAGTAACTTGTTGCTCTTCCAGAAATTCATTCAAGATGGAGTCCACCTCACTAAGAAAAAAAACCATTATTTTTCTGGAAATTGACTTGCTCCTTTCACATGACTGTCATTTGATTCCTCTAGATTTTAAGAATAAATGAATGCTAGAAATATAAACAGGAAATGATTCTAATCATTACAGTAATGGTGATAATCTAATTCAGTTTTACCTGATCTGCTCCTTCACCCATATTCTCTGTTTGCGAAGAACTCGTAACAAAGGATCATCTTCAAACTCTTTTTCATCTGAATCTGAAACAAAAAGTTTAATCTGAGTGAGAGGACAGATACTGCATTATTATAAGCTTATGCTTAAAAAAGGATTGAGATAAGAGAATTAACCTGTTAACACAAAAAAGACCAACAAAAAAAACAATAGTTGTAGGGGTTTTGAACTAAAAGGTTAAAACATGGAAAACGGCATCTATTTATGTAATCACTGCAGCTCTTTAAGGGCTAAAGACTGGTGCCTTTTGCCACCATAAGCTTACTTTCGGCCTCTTGCAGCAGCTGTGAAATGACCTCCATAGAGTTCGGTGCATTGCTAAGAGGAACTGGCAATGGTGAAGGTGCAGAGACAGTGCAGGGAGGAGAAGCAGATGAAGCAGGAATCCTTTGTGGAGAAGAGGAATCCACTGTAGGAAATAGTACCTCTGAAACTACCTGTTAAGGTCAAATGAGAACACCCCAGTTAATGCATATTAATTACTTTGATCACATTGAACCGTATGATCAGCTTGGCATCTAAAAAAGATGTGTGTAGAAACTTGTGTGTATTTTATTTAAATATTTCAAATACAGACCGGATAGACAACGGCCTTTACAAATTATGAATTATTATCATTAATTAAGATTTGTAAACAATCATAAATTTCTGAGAACAAACATACAGCTTTCTTTCAGTTTATCAAATAAACTGCCGACAGGTCACAAAAGTCTGATAACAGAAAAAACAGAAAGACCAAATATGCACAGAGCCTCTGTGGCTTCAAATAAATAAATAAAAATGCACATTTGCACATTTACCAGTCCTAAGGCATTGTGGATAGGAGATGGTGGTGGTTCATGATCACCAGCACAGCTTTCACTGGCAAGCTCCCGTCTTCTCTCTGGTTGCTGCTGTGCTTTACATGATGTGACCTTTTTGGGAAGCTTTTGATGTGATGAATTCCTGTTTGTGAAGCAAAAAATCCCACAAAATGTTAACAGTATATTTTATCACTAAGACTTTTAAACATTGCAGGTGTTTCAATAATTCACCTTGCTGATTTCTTTTGCTGTCTGGCAAGCGCCGCTTCCTCCTTCCTATTCATCTCTGATTCCTTTATCTCCGTTTTCTTTCTCTTGTTCCTCTCAGACATTTTTTGGTGATCAGGCCACTCTCTCTCAGATGGAGCGGGTGGAGTGAGAGACACGCGTTCACAAAGAGGCAATTCTCTGAAGTTATTCGTCGAGCTTTCAGGGATTTGGGTCTTTTTGTGAAAAACTTTGGTTTGTGACTTGTCTAACCTTTGTGAAATGCTCTGGTGCACTTTGGCATGAGACGACTGGATGGGACATGGGAAGACGTCACAGAGAAAATGCATGTGGGGAGGAACATGGGTAATGCTTTGCGGCTGAGGGACTGAACCAGAAACATTGATGGTGGGGAATGGAGAAGGACCTGGAGCTGGGGGACAGAACCTGTGGGCCTCTGTGGTTTCTGGCTGGGCAGCAGTGATGTGTGAATGAGTATCTCTTTGTGAGAATAGAGGAGGTTGGGTACCATGCTGTTCATGAAGAGCAAATTAAGGTTATTCTGTAAATCTGTGCAAAGAATATGGATAATGTATCAAACAGTTTGATTCCAACCTTGTAAGCTCGTTCACTGACAGAGGGATAGCTTAACCTCGTGGCCTGCCAACTAAATCGACTGGAGGCTTGCACAGACAGGGGCTTCTCTCTGGCTTGTTCCATCTTCCTCCTTAAACGCCACTGGAACAATATGTCTTCCTCTGGACGGGTAGGAGGCACCAAAGAAGGCATGACAGATTTTTGGAAGGACACACCATGTGCTGAGTCTGAGCTGGCCTTTGCTGTAAATGTTAACACGCAGTTTAAAACACAGCAGCACGCAAAATAGAATCTGTCTATAAATAACAAAAAGGTATTCTAGTCCACACTCTTCCCCTACCAGTAGTATTTTTTAATAAACTGGGGATCAAAGGTTGCTTCACTGGCTCATCTATACTGACGGGAGAGGAGAAATCTGAGCATCCCAGGCCCCCTGAGCTGACAGGGCCAGATCCATCACTCACAGAACAGTCACTGTTAGAAAAAAGAAAGAAAAAAAAAGGTTACTACAACTGAAGCCATTTATCTTTAATATTGTTCACTGGTCTTCATACCCCCTCAGAAGAAGTCTGCTGGCCTTTTCTTGAAGGTGCAGGATCTCTGTGTCATCAAATTCACCCTGGGATGTGTCAGACAAAAGCTGGGAAACAAACAACATGTTTTTTTCATATAAAGACTTGCAATACTGTGTAAATAAACCCTCCCAAATAAATGAACACATTTGCAGGATTTTTAAAAAGGTTAATGCACTTGTTCTTAGCAGGCTGAACAACGTGTCAAATGTGGTTGCATAAACGGTGACTTCCCAGGCATTTAATAAACACACAGACTTCCAAATGCAGTGTGGTGCTGAAATGCAAATGTTTATATGCAAACTTGCAAATAAAGTGTTGCTTCTGCAGACAATCAGAATCCCAGGCACTTTGGACATGCCTAGTGTAAATCAAGGGACAATGTAAACCAAATAATCCACTGTGACGGCATACACAAACAATAAAAACTGAATAATTGGCGATGCCTTTTCTCCCTTCTTTTGGATCTGTTATTTTTTCAAGAAATAGAAACACATTTGCGACAGAAAATTGATATGTTATGGCTTATTTCTTCTTAGCTTATAAATACAACTCACACTATTGGTTCCTCTGCAGGGAGAAGGGGATCTGTTATGGTGACGCCGTGCAGATGGATCGTAAATGGCAGGATCCTGGTCCTCTTTCAAAAGTTGGATAACATCTTTTCCAAGAAATGCAGTACACAAAAAGATTCGATAGGATTAAGCAGCTGGTAACGGTGAATAAAATACAGCAATGACTGAAAATGTACTGCACCTTTGTCTGTTGTTTTAGTTGGTGTTGTACTGCTGGGTGATGAATGTGACATCCACCAAAAAGGTACCTGCTCTTCTCCACTGACAGAAGCCACCTGATGGCGCTCCTCTCGGCTCCGTGGCCGACCATGGCGAAAACGCTCTATGTATCTGGCAAAGTAAAGGTCAAATTTGTTTACAAGAAGTCATGTGCATAATTAAATAAAAATAATCAGGGTCACTATGACATTGTCATATTTAAACATGAAAAATTGTCCCGTTGTTATTGTGAAACTATTTTTTAGTTCTGTTTAAGAAAATTACAGAAGGCATTAGACATACTTTGCCAGCACCGAATCCTCCTGGCCTCCTTTAACTTGGAAAACACTGGATTTCCCCAGTTTTCCAGACTGTTTGGATTCGTCCATGTCAGATGAGGCAGTATTTCTACCATTAGAGAATCCAAAGACAGTAGAGGCCTGGGACTCTGTAAGAACAGGTTGTCCATCAATGGAGGAAAAATGGTCATGCTTCTTAGACAACTGCTGGCTCTCTCGGTTAAGATTAAGTAACTTTGTTCTGGATCGCTGGTTTAAACGTACAGGACTTAGTGTCTGCAAGAAGAACAAAAAGAAGATATATATATATATGTATGTGTGTGTGTGTGTGTCACAATGAGAATCTGTTTTTCCTGCAGCATATTAAGTGTTTTTGACAATAAAACATACAGTTTTTTTCTCTTTCTTTGAGAGGGGTTGGTTGCTGGATGGGTGG
Source organism: Tylochromis polylepis (assembly GCA_015107715.1). NCBI lineage: Eukaryota > Metazoa > Chordata > Actinopteri > Cichliformes > Cichlidae > Tylochromis > Tylochromis polylepis. The sequence continues at coordinate 11,394 of VVHJ01038440.1, forward strand.
TAGTGTGTCGTCCTCACTTTGGGTGCTGCTGGGAAGGGATTCTGCTTTGTGAACACAGATCCACTGTAAGAAGAACACATATTACTACTTCTTCCGTTTAGGGTGCAATAACATGTGTCATTAGATCCTCACCTGGATTTCATAGCAACCTTTGGAGGTGACCGATGAGACATCAACGACCACAGGATAGCGCACAGAGTCCTTGTTTCAACGTGGGTTTGGTTTACCTCGTGCACCCCAAATCATATCTGGACTGACTTGTTAATCTAGTGGGTTAATTAGCTAATAAAAAAGACGATGGCTACATTACTAAACTCTTACGAGTTTACTTGTCTGCACACAAAATTACTTCAAATGCCCCAAATTCCGTTTAAGAATATAAATTACGCTGCTCCGTTAGGCTCTATGAGCATCTATTTATCATTCAAATTCAACGTTCTGACTGAAAACATAATAACTTCGCGTTTATTTTACAAACCCAGAGTACACTGTCGATAAAGGTGGAAGAGAGCTTTTGTTGTGTATGCCGAACGTTATTTACTACACGACATACAACCAATAGGGAACGAGTTAAAAATGATTGATATAACATTTGACCAATCATATCGACTGTCCTGTTTGCACAGGCTCCAATCAGCTAATAGGAAATTGGCAGCGCGCGGAAGAGGAAAGTCTAGTAAGGTTATGCGTTTGTCAAAAATAAGCTAAGTTAGCAACAGTAGTTTGGCCGTTACACCGCAAAGCTTGGTATAAATCATAAATGACTGTTGTGCTGTATCTTCCTATTAACTATAAGGTAGTCGCTAGAGATAACTGTTATTTACTTAATGGTTTTAATAGCTAAACGTAAATAACGTTATATAGCTTAACTGTTAACCAGTGGTTACAGCTAATGCAGAAGGTAGCTAACTGGTTGTAAACGGTACCCACAGCTAGCTTGGCTAACGGCGTCGTTAGCAAGGAATCAAACATAATTTGCTGTCAAGCTAAAGAACCGAAACAGCAGACGTGTTGTTTTAAACGTCCGTCAGTTCCCACGGGGAATTTATAGAAAGGCGGAGACAATGCAACACGTCAAGATCAAGACTGAAAGGCCAGGTAACAGCAGCTCTCAATGTTTCCTGAAAACGTTCTGTAATTGTACATTTTCAGCTTCTCCAAAGTTTGTGTGATTCAAATCTTTGTGATCGTTTTGGAGTACATTCGCTTGTAAACTTGAGTGATTCAGATTATACAGGATTCTTAAAAGCGAAGTAATAAAGGAGGCGAGAGTCCCGTAAAATGAGTATTGTTGTTGTTGTCGTCATTAATTATTTTATTACTTCTGCAGACTTGGACAGTGCTGGTGCACGCAGCAGATTAGATGCCGTCTTAAAGGGATTAGTAGAGAAGAGTGAAAATGAAAGGTTAGCAAAATAATTGTTGTGCATATACACTGCTCAAAATAAAATTAATAAAAGGGAACACAAAAATAAGACATCCCAGATCTGAATGAATGAAATATCCATCCATCCATCTTCTTCCGCTTATCTGGGGCCGGGTCGCGGGGGCAGCAGCCTAAGCAAAGAAGCCCAGACCTCCCTCTCCCCAGCCACCTCCTCTAGCTTGTCTGGGGGAACACCAAGGCGTTCCCAGGCCAGCCGAGAGATATAATCCCTTCAGCGTGCCCTGGGTCTGCCCCGGGGCCTCCTCCCGGTGGGACATGCCCGGAACACCTCACCCAGGAGGCATCCTGGTCAGATGCCCAAACCACCTCAACTGGCTCCTTTCGATGTAGAGGAGCAGCGGCTCTACTCTGAGCCCCTCCCGGATGGCTGAACTTCTCACCCTATCTCTAAGGGAGACGCCAGCCACCCTTCGGAAGAAGCCCATTTCTGCCGCTTGTATCCGCGATCTCGTTCTTTGGGTCACTACCCACAGCTCGTGACCATAGGTGAGGGTGGGGACATAGATCGACCGGTAAATCGAGAGCTTCGCTTTTACACTCAGCTCTCGCTTCACCACAACAGACCGGTACAGCGTCTGCATCACTGCAGCCGCAGCACCAATCCGTCTGTCGACCTCCCGCTCCCTTCTCCCGTCACTCGTGAACAAGACCCCGAGATACTTAAACTCCTCCACTTGGGGCAAGGAC
>VVHJ01038441.1:0-13346 GCA_015107715.1 Tylochromis polylepis
TGAGCCCAGGTGTGAAAAGGTGTGGGTCTCAATCAGCCAAGGTTTCAGGTGAACCCACTGTGAAACCTAGCCCCACCCTATCATGTGATTACCTGAGGTCAAATGGCCCAGGATGTGAGTGGGCGTTAAAGCGTCTGGGAAGGGATCTCAAAACTGGATTATAGATGGCAGACAGTTGGTGTGGTAAGCCCCGCCCTCTGTTCAAAGATGGTCGTTCACAGTGGACATAGATGGCTTCTTTCACTCCTCGTTCAAACCATCTGTCTTCTCTGTCCAACATGTGAACATTGGCATCCTCAAAGAGTGACTCCTTTAGATGCAGATGGACAGCCGAGTCTTGTCCCGTCGAGGTGGCTCTTCTATGCTGTGCCATGCGTTTATGAAGTGGCTGTTTGGTCTCTCCAATGTAGAGGTCTGAGCATTCCTCGCTGCACTGTACAGCATACACTACCTTGTTAAGTATATATTATAATGTTCAGTCACCATCTCAACCCAGCTGAACATCTATATGGAGAAGTCTTGGAGAACCAAGTAGTAGTGTAAATGGTGACTTTACTAGCACAGCTTTTCACCCAGCTATACATAAATACAAAAGGGCCTAAAACTGCAGGCATGCAGTGAATTTAACAGATCGTTATTTACAATAAAAAGACATTTGATATTACAAAACAAAAAGAAATTGGATACATTGAAAAGGACATTTTTAGTCTTTATCTGTGTGAAATGCAGAAACTTAACAGCAAAAAATGGAAATTAATCAGTCTAAAGTTTCTTTGGAAATCCATAAAATGCCATCAGTATTCTCATGGTGTCACTGAAGATGATTTGAATATTTCTTTATGAAATGTCATTCCCACAATTCAGATAAAAAACAAGAAATGGCTGACTTGTCCACATCCAGCTGTTGTATTTATCAGCCTGCTAGCAGATGGTTGGATATGAGATATGTCAGCTTTCTGTTCATCGGCAGGTAACACACTTTATGAGAAAATCTATGGATGTTTAGGTTCTGGTTCTGATAACAGGTTCTGATTTATGGTCTTGTGAAGTTCTTGCTGATAAAAGTTCTCAGTTGCTTCAGTTAGAGACTTGGTCACCTCTTACAGGCTGTCAGTATACTGGTCATTTTGACAGTGCTGGCAACACATGAGTGGTTCCTTGTGTGCTAGAGAGACAGTACTGTAGAACTACTGTATACTGTGAAGCCGTAGATTCACTGACTTTTTCTTTTTCTCCTCAGAGACCTCATAAAGAAGTTTCTTGTGATTGACCGAGCCAGACGGCTAGGCAACATGAAGGTGAGTGAGTTTGATTTCCTGCCTCCCGTAACCACATGGCCCCATATCCCTTACTTTGAGTAGGTAGTTTGGTGTCTGCAGCCTGATGCCCATGGTCTGGCTGGAGCACCATAATCCTTCAGTGCGTCATGCATACATAGACTTATGCAGAAGGGTTTTTGGAGTTATTATGGTTTTTCAATCCAGGCAGGATGGGTGACTTATTGTGAACATTTGTAATATGTCTGAATTATAATGTAAACATTCTCCAGTGGGAGTCTTCTGAAGAACATTAAGACATTTATTTCAGACAGAAGTATGGAGAACAGAATTTTGAGAGCACATAGATGATTGTTTAGAAAATGCATTTTTCAAGACACAATCATGTTGTCACTTGCAGAATAATCCCATCTGTTTAAAAGGCTTATACTTAACTTCAAGATATACTTCATATTCGGCTGCTGATTTTAGATTCATTTAGCTTAAAGTATTAGTGTAGGAGTGGGCATCACTATCATAATTTATTGCCCACAATAACAATAGTGCTTAAGCGATTTTCATGCTTTTATTTTTGGTCATCAGTAATCTATAATCTGTGTAAGTGAAGAAGTAAAAGAAACACAAATGTATAGGTTTGATAGATAGGGACAGGAGTGCCATCTAAATGATTTATAGACCAATTTGATAGAATTCTGGAGAAAATCAGTCAAACTCCTTTTTTCTTATAATACAAGAGTATTAAAAAAGGAAGCTCTTTTTTATGCTCATGGAGTTTTGAACAGATGGATACAGTTTACAGTTATGATTTTATAAGCCATTTTGCTTAATGAGTGCCAGCCCATTTCAGTTTGTTACAGTCTGTTACCCAGAACTGTATCACTATGGTAATTTTAACTGCTTAATTGATGACTTATTTGAAATTGGTCATTCTCCACTGGTTGACTGGACTTCCCTCTCTCTCTCATCAGTGGACTTGGATGGTTTTTGTTCATTTGTTTGGGGTTTTTTCCAACTTGCAAATTTGAATTCCCAGCCCACAACAATGTCCAGGAGCAGCTAGAAGTTCTGGAGACATTGCAGTCTACTTCAGTTTTAGCAGTGTGTTAATTTTATTGATCTTCTTTCTGATTTGATGTCCCTCCCATTCCTCATCTTCATCTGTGAGTTAGTGCCCATTTACTTTCATTATTAATGGCTCTGGTAAGTCAAATTGCTGGTGCATCCCATTCTGAGTACCTGCATGTTTTAATAAATATCACTATGTGGCAGAAGTGTATCTGTGTCTTATCACAAGATTACTATGTCTTATCACTATGTGATGTTCGCTCAGTGACTGACCTGTTCAACTGCTTGTTGACATAAATGTCTAATCAACCAATCACCTGGCAGCAGCCCAATGCATTTAGGCATGTAGGGGTTGGTTCGATGACCTACTGAAGTTGAAATAAACATTTGAAAAGGGAAGTGATTTTAGTGACTTTGAATGTGGCAAGGTTGGTTGGAGTCAGATGGGCTGCTCGCTCTGAGAATTTCAGAAACTGCTGATCTACATGGACAACATCCTCTAGGGTTACACCCAGAAAAGGGATTGGTGCTGCTTTCAAGCTGCATCTGGTAGTTCAAACAAGTGGATTTTCTTTCCTTCTCCTTTTCTTTTACTTTTTTCTTTTTTTTTTTAATCCTAGTGAACGGCACTAGGATGGAAAGGTGAAGCTGCTGAAGAGGATGACTTTATTTAGTTAGCTTTGTTGTTGGAGTTTGTGTGTGAGAGGTCTAAACCCACATGATCAACAGTGTGCTAGTTTTAAGATGTAGGATGATGAAAAAGCTCGGATACTAGCTAGAGATGCATTTCGTCAAACCTCGTTGTATACTGTGTGCTCTTAACCTGTTAACCTGGAAATGAGTGACCTTTTTGTTTTTCATTAACCTCTAAAAAGTGAGGAACTCATAGCCTATTTCAAGTCAAGGTGTTGAGGCATTCATATCTCCATAACAAGTTTGAATAACCAGTTTAGCAAAACTGAGCAAAATCAGTTTTGACCTTAACCTGACCATGACAGATTAAGCCTGAGCCTTCCCAACAGCCAGTTGCAATGCAGAACATAAACACAACACAAGATCATTTTTTTGTTTTTTTTGTTTTTTTTCCCCTTTTTTAACAGCTCCTGGACAGAATTACAGGTTGGAGCGTATAGTGTGAAAGTTTACCAAGAGCAGGCTGCTCGATCACTCGCTGATAGGAGCTGTGTAGATTCAGAGTTGGCATTAGTGAGGGCGGTGTGAGACTGTGAGCTGCTCTCAATAAAACAAATGGCTCTCTGAGCCCACTGATTAACTCCACATAATTCCAAATAAGATGATATTGATTTGTGGCTGCCAGCGTTCCTCAGCGGCTCAGCCACATTGCTCATTAACAGAACACAGATATTGATGTTGGGGTTGAACAGTGCCACTAGAATAATGACAGACTGAGAGGTTTTTTTATTTAAAAGAAACTGATGAACTACTTTTTTCCAAAAAATTATATATCTGTCAAGTAAACATTTAAAGTCCCCAGTAATCTTGTTAAATGATGGATGAACTTTTTTCTTATATGTTTTATTTTTTGCTATTGATTTGACAATTTTGTTCTTGAACAACGTTTTCTAATTAAAAGCCTCACAGATTCAGTTTGTCCTTCCTTTCCATCCTGGAAACTTTTTAGTCCCATAAACACGCAGCTCTGGTTTCCTGTTGAATAAGAAAACACTAGAATGTGTTTTTACACTCTGCTGTTTGCTGAGTCGAGACATCGGCCTACATCTGCACACTGCTTCGCCAGCTATAGCGTTCACCTGGGTCTGCGCTGTGCACTCGCACGGCTTCACCTCACTCATGCAGACACACGTGCACTGACAAAGTCAAGGAGATCAAATTTCAACTAAGTGCACTCTGCATAGAGCAGCAGCAGGAGCTCTGATTGGTCAAATGCAGCATATCAGTGGGAGATGAGTATTGTTCCTGCTGGTGCATACTTGGAGTTTAATTCTTATTTAAATTTTATGATCCAAAAAAGCAACATGGGTGATGGTTTACTCTTCTGAAAAAATTTACCCCAAAAAAGAAAGAAATTAGGTCCTGCTGGAGGTTAGTTTCTTGTAAATCATGACCTAGGTGTAGACTTGGCTGTAGCTCAGCTGGCAGAGCCAGTCACCTGCTAATCGTAAATTTGGTGGGTCGATCCCTGTTTGTTCCAGTCACATGCCAAATATTATCTTGGGGCAAGATAATGACCCCAGGTTTCTCTGAGTGCTTACATAGAAAAAGCATGGGAAAAAGTGCTTGTGTGAATAAGGCAAGTTGTGTAAAGCGCTTTGAGTGCTCGGAGTAGAAAAGAGCTACTAAAGGTCCGTTTACTTTTGCAGCTGGAGTATACTCGGTTGGTCCGTCTGTCGGCACGATTATACAGAAAAACACAAGCCAAAGTTCAGGAGGTGGCTGAGCTGAGCATGGCGATGAAAGAAATCCATGTACTATGTATCATCAGATCCAGGTCACTGTCTTTGACAGGCCAAGACTTTAGCAGATAATGTGTAGTCCTAGTTTTTCATTTCGAAACTTTAATAATTAATTTGAACGATGAATGTGTGGATTAATAATAAAGTCATCATTTTGTGATTTAATTACACTTCAAAAATCTATAAAGATTTAAAAATCAGAAGAGATGAATATGAAACGTTTACATTTTGTTATGCCCACCAGGTGTAATGTTGCAGTTACTATAACGGGGCGAGGTAGGTTTGGAGAGCATTTTTCTGTCATCGTTATTTAAAAATTGCATTTTACATTTACTCTGGTTTGCTTTGAACAATGTTTCAGGTGACCGAACATTAAAGTGTGACAAATATGCAAAAACTTGGGAAAGCAGGAAAGGGGGAAAATACATATTCACAACACTATGTGTTGTGACATGTGTGTTGTCTGTTTCAGAATGGAGCAGATGATGTGAAAAAGCACCGATGGTTTAAAACTGTTGACTGGGAGGCAGTCCCTCTGAGGAAACTAAAGGTGGGTGTGATTTGGCACACTTTCCCCCTATTCAGCTACATTAATATCAGGATGTAATAAATGTAGTTAAATTTTCTAAGATAACAGTTGTACTGTTATTATTTGGACAGCAGAATCATTTTCATAATTCTGCATCTGTGCGCTAATACCCCAGTGGTTTCAAATGATGCAATAATGCTGTGATTGAATTGCAGACTTTGAGCTTTCATTCAAGGGCTGTCACAAAAGCTTTAAATGTTTTAGGACATTTTCTTTTTTTCTTCAATTTTTACAGGTTCATAAAGTAATTGGACTTTTGTGCTCTATTTCCTAATTATTTAATGGCAAATTCAATGAAACGATGTCTTTGCATTTGCAAACTGTTTTTGGGAGGTCGCTGTTTGCAGTCCAAAGAGATCTCAATGGAAAAACCAAAGCTATGGGAGACGCAGTGGAAACTGCTCAATCAACAGTCAGGTTCGGTCTTAACAGACGCAATGCACTGGTGAGCTCAGCAACACCAGAATTCAGGGAAAACCATGCAAAGAGAAAAATCTGTCAGACCGTTAGCTGAGTCAAGAAGAATGTGGAACTATATGATCAAGAAGTGCCTTCAGGAATGTAAATACAGAGGATTTCAAGATGCAGTTAGGTGGAAACACTCAGAAACAAACAAATTTGCTAGAAAAACAATGTAGTTGTACACCCTCGATATGGCTTCAAGGAAATTAAATTAATTTACTCAATTTACTCAATTACTTTTAAGCTATATTTATATAAAGGGACTATGTAAACATTTGTTAATCTAATATTTATGTTAAACCCTTTGAACTGAATTTAAAGTCTGTGTGTTATTGTTATCTATTGTAAAATTTTGTGTAATTCTTAATAGAGAATTGTGTCCCTGTTGATGGATCAAACTTTGAATGAACTGAGAACATTGACTGTGTGTGAATACCTAGCCCTGACCCTTGCCATGCAGTTTCATACCTCCATTTCACCTGTTTCTTCTTGTTGTTTCTAGCCTCCTATAGTTCCTAAAGTTTCTCATGAGGGCGACACCTCCAACTTTGATGTTTACCCAGAGGATGACTGGAGAAAAGACCCTCCTGTGGCCCAGAAAGACTTGGAGGTCTTCAAAAACTTCTGATCCCTCAGCTGTGTTTATTTATTAATTGATTGATTTATGTGGATAACTAACAAAACACATTGTAAAACTACTATTACAGTACTCTCTTGGAGAAAACACTTATTTATCGAATTGGGGGATTTGTGTCTTATCTGTAATAATGAACTTCCAAAGGACAGATGCTGTGACATGTATGTATGAAGCTACAGAAATGGTTAGCTTTTTATACTTTTATTTATCTGACTACAGGCAAACATTTGCTGCTTTGAGTTCATTTTATTTTTTGTTTTTATTCTCTGAGCCCACTCATGCAAAAATATCTGGTTCATTTGAAACCAAAAGACTGTTACTTTCTGGGTACAAAACAGGAAAAAAATCAGGTCTTTTTATATTGTCGTGTTTTATAGTTTCTCTTTTTAAAATGTTCATGTAGTCATGTTTAATGTGACTTCAGACTGGTACTGTAACAGTCTTCTGATCAGTAGTCTATATGTTGTCAGACACTTGGATAGAAAAAGCGTGACAAGTAGCACTTGTAAAAAAAGTGCCTTACATCACTATTTGATGTCTCGCAGTTACACAAAGTTCATCTGAAACCTTTGCTGTGTTGATGGAGTTCAGAGGATAGTGGACTTGGAACATGTGAGGTGCTGTTGGAGACAACATACCACTGTATTGTTGTCACATCTAATAATGTAAACCTGTCACCGTCTAGCTCTGTTTCCCCCAGTTGCATTGCTGCGTTATGTCTCTTCACAGCCAAAGGTTTTTGCCATTACTGTAGAGCCACAGCTGCTCTGCAGGCCCTTTGTTGCACCTTGTGCCCATTCACCTCACTCATTTTCATACTTGTTGTCATACTTTTTTTTTAAAGCCAAGGATGTTACGTAAGAGCCTCATTTAGCGCATCACAGTACAGATTGACAGGGCAGTTGGCAGGGATAGGAATCAAAATTCTCTATAAGAACCGGTTCCCAGTTATAGTTATTCTGCCTGCCTATCATTCCCGCTCATCCCCTTGCACTTGCGCTACAGTCAGCTGGCTTCAGCTCATGTACCGGATGAGGTGGCACACTCCACAGCATGGATATGGACATCACTTTTATTATTATTGCACAAAAGCACGAGAGTGCAATGGTACAAAGGAAAGTGTATCCAGGACAGAAACAGCTGTTAATTATGTTTTTAACACAATTTCAGCTCTTTACACAGACAGCACAGCATGCTAACGCTAAGCTAGCCAAGAACCCAGAGTTAAATTAAAGCATAGCCCAGCAGTCAGACCCTGAACTTTAACAGGTATCGAAGCAGTGATAAAGCCTTCATTTTTACCTGTTCATGTTTCTAAACTACAGTCATGGTGGCGATTGCTTTAAAGTCTCTGTGCTGGTTTTCATCTTTGCTTTGTGTTCATACCTAAATACTAAGAGAAGGATCACACGTGTGTCCTCATTAGGATAGGGTGTTGGTATCAGGTGGGACTGTAGCCTCGGGTTCATATTATTAAATGGTTATAAGACAATGCATTTCAGGTAATTTAACAGAGAAAGTAATATAACAAGTAGAATAACAAATTACTTTCTCCTGGGAACAATTAAGTAAAGTACTTCATTACTTTTAAGAACAGTGTTCTGAGTAATATGTTTTTGAGTAATGACCCCAACGCTGATCACAACAAAATCATTTGATCATGCAGCATGAAATTACTTTGAACAAAAATGACGTCTTCGATATGCTGCTTAGTGAAGGGGATGACTCTTAAAGCGGAGCCAGTGAGAATCGATAAGAAATTCAATCAATAAGTGATATTGATAATGGAATTGCTAAATTCTTATCCATTCCCATTCTTAGCATTCAATACAGTCAGTATTCATTAGCATTTCTGTGAACTGTTGCTTGCTGAATTTCACAACAATATCAACCTTCAAAAATAAACCTCGTTCATCATGGGTTTTTGTGCCTCATACTTCATTCTAGTGCTGCAAACTAAGTTGTTCTTATCTCTTTATAAATAAAAATGGCACAGTTTTCTTCCATGCTTGCAGCATGAATGTGCCCCAGTGCACATAACAAGGTCCATAAAAGGATGGTTGGATGAGGCTGGTGTGGGAGAACCCCAACCTCAACCTGAACACCTCTAGGATCAACTAGAAGAGATACTGAACTCTTGCCAAATATCACTGGCTGACTTCAGAAGTGCTGACTACACTTTGAATGCTGATCTTCACAGCTCATTTAACCTCTGTATTGGTTTAGTGAAATATAATGTTGTGAAAAATTTCTAAAAGTGGCAGGAGAAGAAACCTGATGGAAGCCATGGAAGCCAGATGGAATTAAATGACAGAAGAGCTGTTTTATTATCAACCGTCCACTGGACTGCCTTGCTGGATGACATCACAAAGAGTATTTTCTTTTTTCATTCTTTCATTCTTTTCTTATGTCTGTACACTTGTGTTGTAGACATTGTGGGATTATTTTTCTTAATTTGCAGTGCAAATGTGGGTCTGAACACAACCTTATTGGACCTTTGAAACATCCTTGCCCATCAATGCCTTTGATTGTAATTTGTTTTTGCTCCAGCGTCAGTTCTCTGTAGTAAACACCTGAAACATTGAAGGTGTTTTGTGTCTCACTCCAGGAACAATCACCCTGTATCCTTATTACAGCAGGTTTTCCTCATCCATGTATTTGTATCTACCTGCAGCCACACTCTCTCCATAAACTAAATTCCAAAGTTATTTTTTCTTATTACTATTTTTGTTTTTACAACTTAAATTGTTCCAGAGCTTATGGTACACCCTGAAGACGTTTTAAAAACACGTTTTAAAGGTGAAAAGTAGCTCCTGTTTAAACGAGTTGGCAAGAGGGAGAATTGTTCAGGGTAATTTATAAGATAAGGCCAAGATACCACCTCATGTCCATGTGGGTCTCCAAAGTCCAAACAGCTAGAGGGCTACTGGAATAGTGGAGCTGTTGGCGAGCCATATATCTCATGATGTTAAGCTTTTCTTGTTGCACTTTTGCGTTACACAGTCAACTAGACATAGCTGCTTTTCTGTTGTAGTAACACATATGTTATGTGGTTTCAGTACCTTACGGAAGTAGATGAAAGTCTGAATAAGTCAACAACCTATCACAGGGCATCCCATGACATTATCTGCGATCTTGAAATCAGAACAGCAGAGTTTACTCCACTTCTCAGCCCAGTGTCAGTTGCAGTGTATTCCAGACATGTTGCAACCCTAAATTAGATACCCATCCATTTTCTTAACTGATTCTTTAAAAGGTAATCCAAATGTCTTGAGAACCTGAGACCTGCTCTCGGGCAGATGGCACCTATTCACTGCAGTTTTAAAATGGTGTGATTGCATACTTTTTAAATTTAAAATAAATGAAAAAAATCTCATTCCTGTGAATGACTCCTCAAGAGAAGCGGATACCTCAGAGATTGAATTACTTCAGTGAACTGAAATCTAACTTTAGAGTCTTCAGACTCAGTCAAGTCACTTTGGGTCTACTACCTGAGGCATCTGTAAGACTTCACATAGAATTACTGAAGGTTTTCCAGAACATTATGGGTGAATTCTGACTCTTAGTGATTCAGTGAGAGACTTTATTTATGCAGGCTATAAGCTGTGGATGAATGAAAGCCCAAACCCCTGACCCACGTAATGAAGAAATCCAGCAGCTCTGAGAAAGGACCACTGCAAATCAGTTCAAAGCTCCCATTCATTGGGATTGGGATTAAAATTATATGGATCACATTCTTTGGCTTTCCTAGTCACCAGATCTTAACATGTCCACTTGTTAGACAACGCTGTCCACTAAAAGTAGTGTTCATCCCTCTAGGACAATGCCAGAAAATCCAAGAATCGGTGATAAGGAGCATTCAAGCTATTTTGGCTGCATGTTGGCACCTTACTTTCATCTGCAGTACGGCCAAGCCTGTGCTATAATCATTTCTATGCTATTTTCTTGATGCTTATCAGAGTGTATGATTGAATGATGCTGTTTATGGGCGTCCACATTAGTATGCCGTCATTTTGCATAGAGCTCTGTGTGTCCTGTTAATAGGTTTTCTAAATAGAAACGTCCACATGCTTTAAAATGCCTGAAATGTCACCCTAATCTTTATTCAGAGATTTTTTTTGCTGTACTCCTGCTGCATTTCAAGCTTTTTTTTCTTACCTGAGGAATGTACATGTTGTTCTGTCCGGTCCCTGGCCACTGTGTCTTACACAGCAATATATTATTTAAAATGTCAACCTTTGTCTTGGAAATATGTTTTCTGGTGTAAATATCCACTATTTTCTACCCAGTACATAGCAACTCCTTTTTAATTTACATTAATTCTAGCTATACCTTAAAGTCTGAAGCCTAAAGTGAAGACATATGTGTTTTAAATTGTTGAAATAAGTGGAGGTGGTAAAGAAGCATGTTATGTCCTGCTTGATTCGTTTTTGTACACTCACCTGTGCCGTGTCCTTCAGTCACTCAGCAGGCTCTGAAGGTCAGTCGCCTGCCTGTGTAGTCAAGCAAACCTTTTGCATTTACAAAATGGAAATCTGACATTTGGGAAGTGAAGACTTCATTGATGTTCAAAGTTTCTTGGGTTCAGGCATTCATGAAAAAATACCTTCAGCCCACTCAGGAGATACCAGCATCAATCTAGAGCAACGCAGACAACATAGAGTCGGTGTTTCAGTTTATAAACCAGTGAGAAATACAAAATCGTAAAAATGTGCTTCTTGTCCATTTCTAATTATATAAGACCAATTTGATATAAAATATTGGATGGATTCCTTTTAACTGAAACTTGATTCTTTATGTTTAATAAATGTTTTCTTGTCATATTTTTCAAGAGTTCTCACAGTTCTTGCAGTAATATTAATAGGTGTCCGTATGCCACAGAAATTGGTAATTGAAACGTCTCAGTACATGAAAGTTAATGTGGACAAACCAGGATGATTATGTTAGCGCCTCAGAAGAGAAATGGAGGGATTACTTCTACAGCATGGACGCCACTGCCATGCTAGCCAAGCATTATGGTGAAATGGAAAAGTTTAACTGAGTACCATGACATTTTTTTGTTTACTGTTGCTGTAAACAAAATATGTGTAAATATAGGCTGAATAATAGTAGTTGAAAAATACCATTATGTTATAAAATGTTAATGTCTGGTTAAAGTGTGCATGAACTTTACGGGCGTACGATTTTTTTTTTAATTCAGATTTTTCAAAGTCATCTAAAAATGGAAAAAGAGGTGCGAATCATTTTTAGAACCTTTTAAATTTTGTGCGAATTTTCTGTTGCGACTTATTACCTGAAGAGTTCTTTCCAAGGAACTCCTTGGAAATTTAGACTGATAAGAACAGAAATGTTTGGCAGATTATATACTGTTCTGTTGACAAAACTGCCATTTATTTTGGTGCGGGGAATAGTTGGACCAGAACGCTATAGTCCCCTCATCCTTTCTTCTGGCTATTCACATTTCAGTGATTCAGGCAAAATAAAGGAACCAAGATACTGCAACGTTTGAATAAAAAGAAGAATGCTTGGACACTGCTAGCATAATGGACAGGTTTTTGATGGGGCTCCCACACAAACACAAAGCAGAAGATGAAGCATCACCAAATATGCTTCCAAACCAAAGACTTGAAAATATGATGAAGCATATCTTGCCTTTGGCTTCACCTGCACAAAACTGCACGGTGGTGCCAAGGCAGATATCCCCGACAGAATTTGTTTCCCCTACGCTGGGCTGTCCGAATCACGGACAAACAGTATCCCACAGTTGTTTATGTTTTTAAACCCATTTTGCACAGAGAGGCATTTTTTGAAAAATGTATTGATAGCAATGTTGAATATTCTTACACAGTAAAAAAACAAAACAAAAAAAACAACTACACGTAAAATAATTACACCATAAAGATGGATTGTTTTTCTGTTATTTAAAAGAGGTAGTAGTTTATTTTATTGCTACCTGTAATTTATTGCAGCTTACTTTTATTTGTTTAATTGTTTACAAAAGGTTTAAGGTGTGAAACAAACTGCAATGAAGTTTGAAAACTAAATATGTGTGTGTGTGTGTGTGGTTGGAGGAAGTGGGGGGAGCAAAAAGTTTCTTGTAAAAACAAAGGGGGGCCTTGCAAAAAAGTTTGGGAACCACAGGTGTAAAGGAAGAAAAGCTCCAGTGTTAATAAAGATCCAGTCTAGCCGTTGACACTAAAGCTAAAGCTCATTTGTAGTACATTAGTTTGTGTTCTGATATGTATGTAAACTGTGAAGCCTATCTACCAAAGGAATCAACATTCCCTGTATGTTAATGTTAAATGTGCACAAACTCACTTTCTCTCAGGACATTTCCAAAAGCAATTTGGCTGTCTGCTGTAGTACTACCTGTGCAGTTACCTTTGTCAGCTTTCCACTGCAGACAGCAATTTAACTGAAAGGGATTAATCTTGTTTTGTATTTATCCCGTGGCTATGAAGAGCCAATCTGGCCTTGTTGTATAATTATGCTAAGTAAAAAATGCCAAATAAGCAAATGTTTTGAACTGCTATAGAAAACTTGCTACAAGTGGTTTTTATTTAATCATACCCATGACAGTAACTTCCTGAGTTGACATTAGGGGACTTTCCACCCGTAGTACATAACGCCATATTTGGACACAGGACTAGATTTTGGAAAGCCCAAAGTAGAGCCATTAAATCCTGACACAATGATTTTCCTTTTCTTTTTATCGACCACTTTTTTATTTTAAAATATAAGCATCTCCATTGTAGGCTAGTACTGGCCATGCCCATAATATTGTTCAGGTTTTGAATGAATATAGATACCATTCACCTTCATCAGTCACCTGGACCCACAGGGTTGTGGCACTGACCCCAGGACAAACCTAATGTTTCCAA
>VVHJ01038444.1:8941-25732 GCA_015107715.1 Tylochromis polylepis
TCTTCCAGTGTAGCTGAATTAAAACAATTCTGAAAAGAAGTGGAGACAAAAAAATTCCTCCACACCGATGTGAAAAACTCATTGCTACTTATCGCAAATGCTTGATTGCAGTTCTTGCAGCCAAAGGGTGACACAACAAGTTATTGGGAATAAGGGGCAATTACTTTTCCAGATAGGGTCTGGTAGGTTTGAAAAGCTTTTTTCTCTTTAAAAAATTACATCATACATTTAATAAGACTGCATTTTGTATTTACTCGGATTATCTTTGTCTAATATTACAATTTGTCTGATGATCTGAAATTTAATTGTGAGAAATATGCAAAAACCTAACAGATCAAGAAGGTGGCAAATACTCTTTCACAGCAGTGTAAGAGGTACAATCATCAGTGACACTGGCTATAAAAATCAAAATCCATACCTGATTTAAATTTTGCTGACGTACCCTTTAAGTTTATGTGTCGGGGTGCTGCAATGCTTTCATCATGTCCCTTTCTGTCCAGTTCTGACCACTTGCACATATGAGTCTGTGATGTGTGCTGGATCTTCCCAAATAGTGCCCAAATAGTGTACCTTCCACTTGAATTCCATTTTGAGGAAGCAGAGCGTAAAATTCACCACATAAGGCTGGAGGTGAGGAAAGCTCGCATTCACGCACACACATTTAGGTTGTCAAAACAGAACTTCCAGGGAGCAATCTAAACATGGCAGGTGGAAACAAGCGCACAAAGATACAAATTTGAAAGTTAAAACAGTTACATTGTTTTTGGTTGCTGTTTGTTTATTTATTCTTTTATGGGCCAGGTTACCAAACCCTTTTTGCTGGTGAGAAAATAAATTTACCTTGAAATGCAATTGTCTTTGCAATTTAGTTGCAAGGTGAGATATATTTTTATGAGACAGGAGAGGACAGTTCTGAGAGAGCTAGACATATTCTTTTCAATGCTTTTTTCCCCTCCCTGTTCCCCAAGAAGATAAAGGTGACTAATAGAGACTCATGCTGAGACTGCAGGCATTTCTGACAGTCAGGAATTCAGAGAGGCATCAGGGGGTTTGTAGGAAAGGACACCTAATGGCACATATTACTGTGATTTTCATTGGTAAGATCTGTAGTGACAGTGTCAATGTGCTATGGTGAGGGTACATGTGAAAAGGTATGCCGTCTTTAAAAAAAAAAAAAACGCACACTCACACACAAAAGATTGCCTCTAATGAAAAGAACACAATGTAAGAACCTAGTATATAAACCAGCAATGGTCCAGCATAATATCTCATTTTTTTCCCCCACTTTTAAATAAAATAGCAAGTATGGCTCATCATGTTCTTCACGGCTGTCCAGCAGCGCTGTTGCATTTCCCCAGACTTTCGCTCTTCGGGCATTAGTGTCTGCTGCTCCACAAACGTGTGCACACACACGATAAGTGCTGCAAGCTTCTCTTTTCTCTCAAGTACTTTGGCACAAGAACAGTAGAAAACAAAATATGTTTCACATTTGTTGCTGTGGGATCTCTCATGACTTAATCCAAATAAAGGTTTTTTTTTAATGTGCAGTGACTTGTCATCCGTGTCACATCAGTTAGTGTACCCAGAGCTGTGTTGGCTGGACAAGAATTCACAAGAGAGAAGCTCGCTTAAAGTGAAAGAGACAGAAAAATGACAGCCGTGACAGTTGTGTACACGACCAGCTTCAGGACGAGAGGATGAATAAAAAGTGAGTGGCACCATTTTTTGGAGCAAAGTAACCTCCGTGATTGCTTGCTACAGATCTAGGAAGTTATGCAGACAGTCAAGGGAGACAGGTGTCAGGACAGTGAGCGCTTAAAAGAAAGGCAGGTACAGTAAATGTAAGGGTAGTTTCAAGTTTTGTACATTTAACCCTTGAAACTTAAAAGGTGGTTTCATTAACTTATAACAGCAAACAGAGGGTCACAGTAGCTTGTGAAATACTGGAAAAATTGATTTGTCAGTTGATTTGTGTACTGGACATCAGTGTTCATTTCATCACAATTTTAGTCAATGATGTTTATTTCTACAGAAAACAAGATGCTGACTAAATAAAAACGAATGCACCAGTAAAAAAAAACAGTGATGAAACGTAATCACACTTCTATCAACAAATAAAAACGAGTTGAAAATATTCTAGCGATCTAGATAAGTTGTGTAGAAAGTCAAGATGAGTTTGGAAGTGATCCAATCAGATCCAATCCCGGGGGTGAGAGACGCCATCTTTTACACTTTACATGTTAGTCAACTGAATCAACTTTAGATTTAGACTGCTATAATCTTATGATATTTAGTTGCCTAAATTATGACTAAAACTAAATCACAATATACTGTTAGGCATTAAAATCTTTTTGGTTGTAGTTAGGCAAAACAAAAACAATAAAAAAACAAGACTGGGTTCAGCTTAGAAAGGGGTCATGGTTTGGTTAAAGTAGAACAACTGCCATGAAGATGAGACGGAGCAGTAAGAGCCCACTGACTGTGTCAGAGTGAAATATGCATCCTTCCTGAAGAGAATTTATGGCCTATGAGCTGGTGTGTTAATAAACAATGGGTGAAAATCATCCATTCATTCATTTTCTTAAGTAATCATACAAGTAAAGGTTGTGGGACAGGTGGCGCCTACTTCAGCTGTCACAGGAAAAGAAGGAGATTAGACCCTGGGCAGGTCACCAGTCTGTCACAGGGCTAACACAGAGAGACATGCAGCCATTAGACACCTACAGCCAATGTAGAATCACCAGTTAACCTAACACACATCTTTGGACTGTAGAAAGAAACCAAGATACAATAAGAGGAAACTCATGCAGGCAAAGGCATGAAAACCTCAAACAGGAAACTAGGGTTTCTTTTGTGTTAAGTCATTAATTGGATATTTCCTGAGAAAACAACATATTGTGCTATAGTACCTCACAATCAAAGAGGCTGTTGTTTCAACGTTTCCTAGCAGATGTTTCAAGAATGTTAAATCTATTATAAATGAGTAGTAAACAGCACAATCCGGATATTATCTTAATTGGGACTTTGCAGAATTGGAATTGCATTGCCTTTGTTCATTAGACAGCATTAATGAAGTCACTCTATTCAGCTAAAAATTAAAATGGAAGTTGGCTATCAGAAAAAAAAAGAAGAAAAAAACGTAATGGGATAGCTTTGAAGTCTGCAGCACCACAGTAATGAAGAAAGAGCAGTCCCTTAAAATGTATGCAGTAATAGCTGAAATTTTAACTTGTGCAATTACTCGTTCCCACCTTTGGCCTTGGTTCAATTCTTGCCTCGGCCTGTCATTACGTGAATCCTCCTGCACAAATTCAATCAATATAAACGAAATCTGTTCATTTAAAATAGACATTCTGTTTTCTTGTCAATCCTAGAGCAACAGATTTCGGTTTTGCATTATGACTCAGCAATACAAAACGACTCCCAGGAGGAGATGCTTTGGAGACAAGAGAATGCCTGCGTTTACCGATAAAGAGAAGTTGACTGCTTTGCCGCACCTTTGTCGTTCTTGGCTGTCAGCAGAGCTTTGCCTCTGTATGAAAATCTAAGAAGAGACTCCCCCACAAAAATGTGCATGCAGCACAACAATCACAACTCGAGATGAGTGCCAATCATGACAGCTTTCACATGTGCAGGAGGGATGGAAAAAATAAAATCTCTGCTCCAACCTATCATACCAGAGAGCCTGACAGGCAGACATAATCTTCCCAGGAGTCTGGGCTCTACGTTGTGGATGAAGGATAAAGGGAGGAGGAGAAGAGTGATGGAGTGCTAGTGGTGGCTAGATGGATGGGTGAAAGGATGGATGAATGGAAGGGAAAAGTAACATGGGAGGGCTGGTGTAGTGAAGGGTACTCTATTACCCTCATGCTCTTGATTTGAGATAACTAGTGCCTGTGCAGTCATCCACAGTGATGAACACACCCTGTATACACAAATATATATAGGCACAAAAACATACACTTGGTTTAAAAAGAAATACAAATACACCAACATACACAGTCTTGCACAGCTGTCAGATAAGACAGCTTTGCATCAGAGATCGCTGCTCACAAGCCTGAGACCAGTAAAATCCCATTTGAAAATCCTGCTGCTATTGATGCCAGCGGGGAGTCCTGTGAACACCGCGGCATGCGCCTACACTTTGTGTGTGATAGAACAAGCAAGAACTGTCATGGCCGATAAGGAGAGGCACTTTATCTCTGGATCAAGCCTTATCCTGATGAAAACCAGTCATCTATGAGGGCATGCTGACATTTCACAGGCAGCAGTGACTCTATACTGCACGTCGAGGGACAGATGCTGTTTCACAGCAGCATTCCAGAGTTCATTTTGCCCTTGTTGCTGATGACAGGAAATTATCCCAGGAGGGCTGTTTGATATGCACATCTAAAACAATGTGTGATATGCATTTTTTTCATCTCCCAAAATACCTCTAAGCTTGTAGTGTTTACTTAAGGTTATTGAACTTGAAGAGTGCCATCTCTGTTCAAATCCAGCTCATAGCCTTTGCTGTTTGAGTTAGCCTTGGTCAGACCATTATAATTTTGAACTCTGTTACACCGGTAAACCAAAAATAAGGATATCAATAAATAAATAAATAAAAATAAGGGACAAGCACAGCGGTTAGCAGTGTCAAAGCAAGTAGGTCCTGGGGTTGAATCCACCACCTAGCTGGAGCCTTTCTGTGTGGAGTTTGCATGTTCTCCTCATGTCTAACATGGTGGACAAATGCTGCCTATATTAATTCATCTCCATGTTTGTTATGTGAAGTTGCACTGCTTTGGGAGTGGTTTTGTGTGTCACATTTGCTGTGAGCCAATGGCGGTGATGGGGTTGGACTAACTGAGGGCAGATGTATTTGATTGCACTGATACTCTAGTCTACTTACAGCCCACACTACAAACACTGCTGTGATGTTTTGTCTCTCTGTGCAGGTAGGTAATGTGATCAAATCTAGGATGACCTGATATGTTTATGATGGATAGTTTGCCACTCTGTGACTTGTATAATGAAACTGGTGATATTTTGTCTCTCTGTGCAGGCCAGGGCCTACTACATGCCACAGCCTAAAGGCAGACTTGAGTTGCTGAGGCTGGAGTGATTACTGGCCTGCTCCTTACCGGGTGGTGGGTCTTGGAAGACAACTGCTGATCCTGTTAAAGTGGTCGACATGTGAAGTGCAACTGGCTTGTGGCGTAGCTGGCTCTGGCCTTGGGCTGTGTGTTTTATTCCGTACTCAAGTGGGACACTGGACTGTTTTATCTTTCATTTTTGGATCATAAATAATTAATAAATTATTTTTCAGAATTTTATTGACTGTCATCTTTTGCCCATGGCTGAGATGGTTGGTCAGACCTAGAATCTTTCTGCATGTTACATCTGCATGCATATTCTCTCTGGGTGCACTGGCTTCCTCCAACAGTCCAAAGACGTGGAGATAGTGGGGTTAAGTTAATTGGTGATTGTAAATTGCCCATAGGTGAGAATGTGAGTGTGACTGGTTGTCTGTCTCTTAGCCCAGTTACAGACTGGTTACCTGTCCAGGGTGTCCTGCCTCTTACACTATGGCAACTGGATTGGAAAAGCAGAAGACAACTAGATGGAAGGATATAAATAAAATAATTAAAAAAAAAGACTGAATAAGAAGAAACGCTGAGAGCATACACAAGTGTGAAATGGTCTTCAAATGTCCAGAATCTCAGTATTTCCTTAAGTTTTGATTCACACTGGTCTATATTCCAATCATAGCTTCTCCAAAATAAGTATAATATTAGTAAGCATCAAGTACTAATTTTCAATTGCACAGAAACAAAATCTGGGGTCTACAGAGAAACTTTACCAGGATGTCAAAATATACCTAGATGCAAATGTGTTGGTAGAAATCCCATTCTCTTATTTATCCATTTCCCAGTCAGCAAAGGCTGAAAAATATAGCCAGTGCAGAAGTATGAAAAAGTCCTCTGATGGCCAGTTGTACAGTAACAATAGGTTGCCACTAGACAAGAACAGAAAGTTTTGTTCTCAAACCAGCTGCAGTGGGGTTCAGCCTTTAAGCCTTTATTCAGTTGATAGTTGGATGACAGCACAGGTGTTGGTAAACTGTAGATTTCTACCAGGCTTTCTCCTTAAGTAATTGGAGTCACTGAATTGGAAAAATGATCCATGAAGACTGTGCAGTATGTGATGCTTTCAGTTAGTGTCCTGATGGAGCTTGTTTAACGAGATGCTGATTATTTGCCATTCTGCCTTTTCTTTCAAATAAAATGGAAACAAAATATTTCATCCCATAATACTAAAACTTAAACCACAAGATTTGAATAAGGGAGCAGCCAAAAGAAGCTAGCTATGCTTTATATGCAAATGATCCAAACACCTGTTTTGGTGATTTTTTTTTTTTTTTTTAAATTGGCCATCAAGAAGTACAAGCAAGGCCAGCAGTGCTTGCTCAGTGAAATCTGAAAATACACTTAGATTAAGAAATACTAAAGGGAAAGTGTCTCATTAACAGAGGCTGGAGCTTCGCAAGCTGAAAGGGGCCTGTTTTGCTTCGCCAGTGCTCTCTGACATGAGATTCAAGACACAAGTTTCCTAGGAAAGGACCCATGGCTTTGCTTTCACCACTCCGCAATCAGCTGTGATCAGTGTGGTATTACACACATGCACAAATACGCATGGAAACAGACATAGCAGTACCAGCTAAACAAGCTAATTACACT
Organism: Tylochromis polylepis; assembly: GCA_015107715.1. Taxonomy (NCBI): domain Eukaryota; kingdom Metazoa; phylum Chordata; class Actinopteri; order Cichliformes; family Cichlidae; genus Tylochromis; species Tylochromis polylepis. Next base: position 15,661 of record VVHJ01038444.1, read on the forward strand.
ATGATTTATCATTTTGTGAGGTGCTACCTTCTCAAGACAGTTTTAGATTTGCACAAATAATAAATCACACCTCCTTGGTTTAGAATTATTATTTGCAGTCAGTCTGTAGATATTGAAAGTTAACCATGCCAGGCTGTGATTAAGACTTCTAATTCTGCTTGGATTTTTTTTTCTTTTTAATATTAGCTTAATATATTTTAATATATGGTACTTTTTAAATCAAGGTGTAAGCCTGTTTTATGAGCTCATGAAGAAAATAGTTTTTAGTCCTGAGTCACAATACAAACATGATTTTTTTTATAATATGATTAAACTACCTAATAGAGTATAAAATATTTAAAATGAGCTTAACCTTAAAATTTGGATATTAATGGTAATACAGTTCACTTTCAGTTTCAGTTACACCCCATAACTCAGTATGTGTATCTAAAAGAGTCATCTGATTTTAAAAGGCTCTATTTTTAAAGTAATGGACTTAGAAATTTGGAGTACATTTTGAAAAATACAGGGATGTTCACAAGTGCTCAATGTCTCCCCCTCTGGAAGCATGGCATATGTCCATTAGCTAGTCAAACTCATCCAATTTGCGGGCATTTGTCTGCAGTCCTTGCAGTTGTTATGGAAACCTACCAGCAACCACGTGAAACTCACGAGTATGCATTTCGATCATTACCTGTGAAGAAATGTGGAATTAAAGGACGCTGAACTTGAATTATTCTTCTTGATATACTCCATATATTTAATTTTTCATAGGTTTGTGTGTGTGTGTGTGTATTTTATTATTATTTATTTATTTGACACATTCACTTACGTCTCTAGTTAGCTTCCAGCTAAAGACACAAATACCCTTTGGGGTGTCATCAGGAAGCATCCAGCATATAATTCTGCCAAATCAAACATGTGGACTCACTTGCTGTGGTGACTTCTTGTGGCAAGGGAGCAGCTGAAAGTAGCTTTATTATTATTTTAGCTTTGTAATCAGACTCTAAAATTATACTATGCTGACATATACTGTCTAAAGACTGTGTCAATTAAAAACACTGAAAGTTTAAAATACTGAAATCATTTCTGTATGATATTCCAATATGGCGTTATTATAGTATTAAGTATCATTATAACAGCAAGTTGTCTGCTTTGGTCAGATGATTCACCACCTCATGTCAGTGGTACACAAGTAAAAATGGCTTCAGTTCAAATTAAATCACATTTGGGGTGCCAAATGGAAACTGAAAGGACAAATGAAAAAGATTTCTGAGACACAACCAGCATAAATCACTGTCTACAAGGTTAGAGGCTTCTATTCAGAGAAGTCACAACAACAATAGAGGAAAATGGCGGGTAAACAAAAACAGAAAAGCTTTGTACAAGGGATTTATTTTAGGCAGGGTCTGTTCTTTACAAGAACTGTGATTATGTTTCAGGGGTGTTCAACATGAAGCAACCTGACCTGAGAAAAAGAGGAGTACACAAGCAAAATTACACTGACTGAAAGTTACTATTTTTCAAACTTTGTGAATTTTATCCATAACCACAGATTAACCAGAATTTAAATCGAACCCCTGGTATTATTCTGCACCCTCTGCAAAGACAAATTAGTTAACACATTAAGAGGTAGATCATCCAAGTTTATTCGCACAGGGTCCTGTTTTCCAGAGAGGGACACTCTCGACCTGTAGCCTTCATTCCCTAGACACGCCACCAAGCACAGCTGTGGCAATCAGGAGAGTTTAAAAATGCAATTTCCAGAAATAATGAACCAATTAAAGTTAAATGCCATCCATAAACACAGACTAATCTTCTTCGTATTTGCATTTCGTAATTTATTATTTCAAAGCACTCATCTTAGCATGACTGAATGGTTCCTGTGCTTAATAATAAAGAGCAACTCATGATATCTATCTAGCAACCTTTTACCAACTTTATTTAGAAAATATATTGTTCTTTCGAGAAAGTGAGTGAAGGTAAGCAGAGTAACATCATCATAGGAATGTTGGCATCATAACAACTATAAAAATAAACTTGAAAAAGATAAAAATCTTCACAGGTATGCCAGGAATTGCTAAAATGCCAAGCCTGCATTAGACCTTAAATCTGTTTTCCTTCATTCAACCTTTTTATTGAATAAATGGCTTTGGTAATTAGGTAAAGTATATAGCCACTCTTTCAGTGTGGACATAGCAATAAGTAAAACTGAATATACACGCAGTGTTTAGTAGCTTATACGTAGCCAATAAATATCCTTTGCTTAACTTACTGATTGTGCAGCATGGAGTTAGAAAAGCAGGAGTGTTAAGGTCAATTGTTCAATCCACACATCAGCAGGTAAGTGGAACTAGCATTAGTCCATCAATTCTGTGGCCTTAAGCAAGGGTCTTAACCCCCATATGGTCATTGGGCAATAGATCAGACCGTGACTGTAATTGATAGCTTCCAAGTTTTGTATATGTGAAAATAAATGAATGTGATGACTGTGCCTTGAAAGAGAACCTTGCTCTCAGGGACACTGTCCCCTTAATAAGCTAAACTGACTTAATCTTTGTATCAGAGAAGTTTACACATGTAGGAGAAAATTGCTATGGTCAGTTCTTGATGATTATAGGATCCTGATCAATATCTTGTTGCAGTAAACTTGCCTTCTCCAGGCTATAAATACTGGTTTACGAATACTACAACTTACATGAATTCTTTTTAATGACAATCACTGAGATATTCATATTTTGTCATGTTCACAAACAGAATCACTGACTGGTTTTGCATGATAAAATGGAAATGTTTCGGGCATTAGCACTTGTTAAATTTCCTGACAGAGACTTTTTGTACATCTTGATTGTGTTTAGAGTTAATTTGCACTCACAAACTAATGATATGAACATCTTAACTTTGCCATATTCTGTGTACATGGTGCACAAATTAACATGTTTCCATTTATACTGTGGGCTCTACACTCCAAAGTAAATCACGGTCACTGTAGTGGCCTCACCCTTTGGTCATCTTTTCCCAGTATTCCTTGAAATGAAAATGAAGGCCTAGAGTGCTTTCCAGGGGATTTAAATTATTAAGTAGCAACATGAAATCTAATTCAGAGTGATAAATGAAAGCACATTAACTTAGAGTTCGAGCCTATGCAACCCAATCGTTGCTGGGAGGGTATAGAGGTAATGGTGTGTGTGAGCAAGTGAATGTGTGTGGGTGTGTTTTGATGAATATACTGTATGCCTCTCTCCAGCTGTGGCTGTAGGCTTGAGTGTGCTCCAGAACATCAACAACTACCTGTCATTGACTCTCTGCTACCACAGCTGGTTGTTTAAAGGTCTATCAAAAACCTGTAATTTCATCTTCTGTTAAAGGACAGATATGCTCCTTGAAATGTAAAGATTCTGGGCTCTATTTATGTGAGACTAAAAGGGTCCATGGACATGTACCATAGTTTCTCACTGCTGAGGTTATGAGTATGTGCTAAGCTGCCAGGTCTGTTAAGTAAGCTACCAGATTTGTACAAAACATAGGACGTGTGAATTTACTGCTATAACTTCAGCTGTACATTTAATTAATTTTGTTTTAATTTTTTTTCATCTTACATCTATACCCTCATCCTGTCGAGGAAAATGTAGATAGTTGGGGGTGTATTTGCCATCTGGCAGAGCAGGAGATTTCTTTTTGGGATCGTGAAGCTGTGAGCTGACAGTGAGAGTAGCAACAGTAATAAGGTTTAAAGCTATCATTTACTGTTTTATTGTGCTTGCTACCTACATACAAGTGTGTGACAAGAGCTGGATCAGGTGACCCTGAATCCTCACTTAGTTATGCTGTAATAGGTGTAGGCTGCCGGGGGATTCCCATGATGCATTGAGTATTTCTTCTTCAGTCACCTTTCTCACTCACTATGTGTTAATAGACCTCTCTGCACTGAATCATACTTGTTATTAATCTCTGGCTCTCTTCCACAGCATGTCTTTTATCCTGTTTTCCTTCTCTCACCCCAACCGATCACAGCAGATGACCGCCCCTCCCTGAGCCTTGTTCTGCCGGAGGTTTCTTCCTGTTAAAAGGGAGTTTTTCCTTCCCACTGTTGCCAAAGTGCTTGCTCATAGGGGGGTCATATGATTGCTGGGTTTTTCTCTGTATGTATTATTGTAGGGTCTATCTTACAATATAGAGTGCCTTGAGGCGACTGTTGTTGTGATTTTGCACTATATAAATAAAATTGAATTGAATTGTCTGTTAATTCGTCATGTCTGTGATGGCAGTCTAGCCACCCTCACTAACTGTGCCTAGTACACTGTGTCTTTTAAAGTTTCATTAGGACAGCGTGTAGGTGGAGCAAAGTAACAGACAGGTATGCTACCTTTAAACTCCTGTTAAAAAGCCACACGTATAAGCAATATTACGGTGGCTGTGACTGGTCAAATGCACTCCAACTTAAAAAAAAATCAAATAGAAAAATAGCAAAAGTTTAATAAAACATAGTCAAAACAGAAAAAAATACCCCCAAAGCTACCCCCTGCCACCCAAAAAGTAATTTTAAAAAAGACCCAAACTTAATTGTTTTTGGGCAGGCAATAATGTGAGGGAAAGCTGTGGAAGTGACAAGCTAACAGTAAATGGGTAATATTAAACATGTATCTACATTATTATATGACTCATGCAATTAAAACACACGACCTCACATCTTTTTCAATACTGAAGAGCCTTCTGCTTCTTTAAAGCACATCTTTGTGCAGTCCTTCACATATTTTGGTTTCTGTCACCTTCAAAACTGGTCTATCATGTTATGTGGGCCCTGTGATTTTTTTTGTTTTTTTATTATTTCTATAGTGTTTTGCATAACTGCAAGTATGCTTATTTTTTCTATTTCCATTGTGTTTTATTCAACTTACATTGTCTTTTGTTTGAGTTTGCAGTGTTTTTCTATCTGCTGGTGTTTTCTAAACTGCAGTGTGTTCGACCTCTCAGGGCCACCAAACAAGGAGGAGTTAAAAGTGGCCAAAATAATTCCTCATTTACAGCATTGAGTAGTGTCAATTTTGAAAATGGCTTTTCATTACAGCCATTAAAATGCCATTGATCACACTAGGGTGTTACGTGATGAGAAAAACAACTCATTATAAAACTTTTGCATTACTAAATTAAACCCCTTTAAATTAAGTTTGCACATATTGGTCATATTGTTAATAGGGCTTGTAGTCTACTGTGCTTTTACCTCTGAGTGTATTATTTCATAGTGATTGATATCGGTATAGCTAAAACTGACTATTACGTTTTGTTCTGCAGCTGTATTAGTTTGCAGGTTTTCTTTTTCTTTCAGCTGCTCCATTAAGGGGTCACCACAGTGGATCTGCCTCCATCTCACCCTATCCCTAACATCCTCCTCTGTCACACCGGCCTTCTGCATGTCCTCCTTCACTGCATCCATGAATCATCTTCTCTGCGGTCTTTTTTCTACCTGCCCGACAGCTCCATGTTCAAGATCCTTTGGCCAGCATATCCACTGTCTCCTCTCCACATGTCCAAGCCATCTCAGTCTTTGTCTCCAGACCATTCAACCTGAGCTGTCCCTCTAATGTACTTATTTCGACACCTATCCCTCTTGTTTACTCCCAACAGAAATCTTTTAATCTTTTAATTCTACCAACACCACCTCCTGTTTTTCTGTCAGTGCTACAGTCTCCAAACAAACACCTTCTGTTGCAAATCACCCCTGACACTCATGTCCAAATACTCCATCCTGCCTGCACTCTCTTCTTCATCAATCTTGAGGACTGTCCATTGCTTTAGATGGTTTACATCAGGTATTCAAACGTATCCACTGTCATTACCTCTTCTCCTTGCATCTGTTATACTTGCCTCCCCTTCATTCTGTCATGCTCATACTGCCTTGAATTCCTTGTCTCTTCGATGCAACACATGAAAACTCCTGCCTATCAATATTTCATCACCACTGCAAACAGGAAGGGACTCCATCCACGATGTACTCCTATATCCACACTGAACCCATCTGGCACTCACTCGTGAACAAGACCCTGAGATACTTACATTCCTCCGCTTGGGGCTTGGACTCATCCCAGACCAGGAGTGGGCACTCCACTTTTTTGGTCTGAGAACGATGTTTTAGACTTGGAGGTGCTGATTCTCATTCCCGCCCTTGTTCCATGATCTCACTGAACTCCATCCACACATGTTTTTGCATCTGCCACTGCCAGAGCTGCCCTCCGCTCCACAGTTCCACAAGCTAACCAAGCCTGATAAGCCTGACTACTCCCTTCACCTCTGGCCAAATCAAACCAAGTGGCCAATTTTCTTGCTTGACCAAACTAAACAGCATGTGCAAAGGAAATTAAACACCAAATAAAACAAAACAAACTTTAAGAAAGCGGTGTAATGAAACTTAAATTCAAAATATGGGTCTAGTACCTGTGTGTCAAAGCTGAAAGTTGATCATTGATATACAGTACCAGTCAAAAGTTTGGACACACCTTCTCATTTAATGTTCTTTCTTTATGTTCATGACTATTTACATTGCAGATTCTCACTGAAGGCATCAAAACTATGAATGAACACATATGGAATTATGTAGCAAAGAAAAAGAGATAAATAATTCTAAATATGTCTTAATTTTAGATTCCTCAACGTAGCCACCCTTTGCTTTGTTGACAGCACTGCAAACTCTTGGCTTTCTCTCTATGAGCTTCATGATGTAGTCACCTGAAATGTTTTTTCACTTCACAGGTGTGCCTTGTCAGGGTTCATTTGTGGATTTTCTTGCCTTCTTAATGGGGTTGGGACCATCAGTTGTGTTGTGCAGAAGTCAGGTTGGTACACAGCTGACAGACCTATTTGACAACTGTTAGAATTTATATTATGGCAAGAACCAATCAGCTAAGTAAAGAGAAACCACAGTCCATCATTACTTTAAGAACTGAGGGTCAGTTAGTCCAAAAAATTGCAAAAACTTTGAATGTGTCCCCAAGTCCAGTCGCAAAAAACATCAAGCGCTGTGAAGGAAGACCAAGAGTCACCTCTGCTGCTGAGGATAAATTCATCCGAGTCACCAGCCTCAGAAATCGCAAGTTGACAGCACCTCAGATTAGAGCCCAGATAAATGCCACACAGTTTCAGTAGCAGACACATCTCTACATAAACTGTTCAGAGGAGACTGCACGAATCAGGCCTTTATGGTCAAATAGCTTCTAAGAAACCACTAAGAAAAAGCAACCAGAAGAAGAGCCAAGAAACACAAGGAATGGACATTAGACCAGTGAAATCTGTGCTTTGGTCTGGCGAGTCCAAATTTGAGATCTTTGGTTTCACCTGTTGTGTCTTTGTGCGGCACAGAAAAGATGGATGGATGGTCTCTACATGCATGGTTCCCACTGTGAAGAAGGAGGAGGAGGTGTGATGGTGTGGGGGTGCTTTGCAGGTGCCATTTCAGGTGTCTACCTCATGAAGCTCATTGAGAGAATGCTGAGAGTGTGCAAAGATTTAATGAAAGCAAAGGGTGGCTATTTTGAAGTATCTAAAACATAAAACATCTTTTGTGTTATTTCACACTTTTTTTGTTTATTACATAATTCCATATGTATTCATTCATAGTTTTGATGCCTTCAGTGAGAATCTACAATGTAAATAGTCATGAAAATAAAGAAAACTGACTGGTAGTGTATCTATGAACTGACAGCAGCCAAATAATTAGCCATAACATTCCAAATTGGTTTATAAAAACACTAAAATTTAACAAAGTAACAAAAGAGACTTCAGACTCAAAGCTGGCGACACAAACTACAATGTGCCAGAAAGGACTTTATGTGCTGCACATTCTGATTCTGTTGGATAAAGAAACAGTTTCAGGAGTAGAGAAAGCAATGTGTAATACACCACAGGGTTGCTAAAAGGTTGGTTTTGTCTGTTTGTAAGAGGCAGCATTCTGCACTTTCATTCTATTATACCACAACACGTGATGAAAACAATAATTTTTTTTAATCTTACTGTCACTGAAGACACTTGGTCTGTAATCTGCAGGTATCTCAGACAATGGAATAAATCTGTGGCAAAAACAAAACACAGCTACAAGAGAAACAGTTGACTTATGCATACACCACACAGGAGAAGCCCCTTTTAAAAAAAAATATTGTCTAAGATGCACCACGGAAAATCCTACTGAGGGGTGGTTCAGCAGTTATTCTGGCAGTTTTATGTATCATCACCTGAAAGTAATGTGGCGGCCTTTCCCACAGCACTTTCTGCATCTTTACTTGGCTTTGATTTGTTTCTTTTTCAGGAATCCATTTCATATAAAATATTATCCTTTTAAATTATACTAATAAAAGTAAAATAACAGTCTAAGCACTTTGTGACAGCCCACCTGACAAGCCAAATAATAACTGCTTGATTTTTCTGCTTTGTTAATTAGCACCTCCACTTCTTTGTCAGTAAAGTTGTTGTCATGACCTTATCTTTACTCTGTACTGTCACCCACAACTGTGGGAAGCTGTTAACCATACATGGTTCATTAGGATTGTTTCTTTTGTGAATGTCTTTGATTATGAAAGCATTCAGTTCAGCCTCTGTCACAATGGCCAGGAGATACACAGTAAACATCATGTAATGCATGCATCAAGAAGTAACTAAAACTGAGGAGGTGGACTTTCACTATGGAATGTTTGTTTGCTAATTCAGTATAGACAGCCAAGTGCATTGCCAGCCTACTGCTGCATTGTTTTTAATTTTGTTTTGCGTTGTTATTGTCAGATTCACAAAGATTATAAAATTGAAAACATAAAAATAGTTTTACAAGTCACTGTCAACTTGTGCATTTGCCAAATAATTGCATTCAGTGTATTTTCATATTCTTTTTGCAACAAGGCAAAGTAGTGACTCAATTTCAGAGCTTGTAAGAAATGTCAGGTAAGAGATGAGCTAAAATTGCCTGCCCATGCAGCACTGTAGCATAAAAAAGGGTTAGTGGGATTTTCTTGTCGAATCTGCCTGTGCTACCAGGGTGACAATATAATGTACTGCATAATTGACATGGAACATGTACATGTAATATGTACAATTCACACACTGCTTTTCACATAGAGTCAGACAATCCTTCTTGAAATATTTCTAAACAACTAATACTTCGGTCTCAATATTCTCTCAAAATCATTCATGATGCACTGCAGTATTTACTGAATGTGTGGGCTGGCTGTGATCGGACAGTGTGGTTAAATTTTTCATGCCATTAAGCCACTGGAGAGAGTTGGTGGAATCTACTTGGGAAAGTTTGGAATGTATTTCCAGCACACTCATTTTTGAGATTTGCTGTGCTACATAAAGAAAAAATGAAGTGTGAAATATTGACCAGCAGTACCTTCTAGTGTAAACAGAATAGGGTGCTGTTTAACAAAAGAAAATAATGAACCTTAGGAGTTATATATTTATTTATTCTTCAGTGTTGATGACCTTCGACCCTTTGCCCTGGCTGGTTTTGTTCTGTTGTTCGGAGAGAGCTAATGTAGCCCGGAGTCCTTGCAGCTGAAATGATGAATTGGAGATGGAGTACTTTTCCCTTGAGCTGCTGTCTGATTTTATATGCTTCACTTGTTCTCAACCTGCAATTTCACTGCATCATGCACAGCTAAACATATCAAAACATATTTCTACAGCTTGATTTAGCATTGCCAAATACACTCTCAATTGGAACTGGTCAGCGATGTCTTGTGACTGCCTGCACACTGTTGACTGTACATGTGTTCTGCGGACTGTGTGTTTACAGTTTTAACACCACAGTCTTCTTCCACAAGCTGCTCCATCTGTTCTGGACCCCATTAAACAAACAGACCATATTAATTGCATAGATCCAACAGCAATTTGACTGCTCTTGAGAGCATGCCACATTTGATTTTCTTTGGACTACACCATCATCCCAACACACCAGTACATGTACATCCAAGCTGCTGACTCTTTTGATCTTTGCCGCTCTTCCTGGAGGGCATTTGAGTCATTCAGCACAACTTTTGTATTTCTGTATCTGGCTCCTGTGTAGATTTTTTTTTTTTTTTTTTTTTTTTGTTTTGATTTTTTTTTTATCCCT
>VVHJ01038446.1:6914-22737 GCA_015107715.1 Tylochromis polylepis
TTTTTTTTTTTTTTTAGCTTTTTTAGCTGCTTTTTAAAAGAACTTTTGAAAAAGCTCAAGATCAGCCGGAGAAAAGTCCAGTCTGGCCGCCACTGTTTCACTTCAGCTGTCAGCCTTATATGCTGTACTGCCACCAGGTCCTGATCACATGATCTCAGGGACCTGCTGGGGTTGTAAGTGCACTGATGTACGCTGTCCATACAGAACTCTGAAAGTCAAAACCAGAATCTTAAAGTGGAATCTAAAGTTAACTGGGAACCAGGGCAACTGAATTAGTAATGGTGTGACATTTGTGTGCTTAAAAGGTTTAGTCAGTGCTGAAACCGCTGCAGACATTCTAAGGAAACTTTTTTAAGACAAGTAAACAATGAATTACAATAATCCCAACAAAATGAAATGTCCAAATCCAACAAATATTATAAAAAATAAAATAAAATATAAAAGATTTATCATACCATTTGTTGCCATTAGTTATTTCACCTGTAGTCACTTCATCATTCGGTTTGCCTTATTTCTGGTCACCGCAAATCCAGTGTGTATGTGGCTTTATCTGTGTAGCATACAGAGTAAAGACCATCAAAGTGCATATATAAACGCGGTCTTTATCCTTCAAGCTTGGGTCCTCTACCAGAGGCCTGGGAGCTTGAGGGTCCTGCGCAGTATCTTGGCTGTTTCTAGGACTGCGCTCTTCTGGACAGAGATCTCGGATGTTGTTCCTGGGATCTCAAGGGCAGCTTTACACTGCCTGCACCTGGGGTCTTGCCTGGTGTGGTAGACCCCAGCCTCTATGGATCTTGTGCTCAGAGCTTGTTCCTGTCCTGCCATGATTAGTGCCTCTGTGCCGTCTTTCAATCCAACTTTGTCCAGCCACTGGTAGGACTTCTGGATGTCAGCCACTTCCTCTATCTGCTGGTGGTACATACCGTGCAGGGATCTATCCTTCCATGATGGTTTATCCTCTTGCTCCTCTTTCTTGGGTTTCTGCTGCCTGAGGTATTCACTGTACATGCGGTCATTCGTGGCCATCTTCCTGATGTAAGAAAGAAAGAAAGAAAGAAAGAGATGGGTGTTTTACTTTGCTTTGTGCTATTGCTTGGGTCAATTTATCTAAGACTCTAAATCCCATACAGTACAAGTAGAACCTATAACTCCTGTAAAACTTAAATTGTTGTTGAAGGTATTTTATCAGGCACCACAGTATGGCTCATTGCTGTTGTTAATAATAAAAAACCTGCAGATTTTTCCTTCTCCAGTCAGTAACTGTTGTCTGCACTGTCAGACATGGTGGTGTTTTTATTGCCTTTATGAATACTTATTTGTATCATGACTTTTGAATATTTAATAATGCCGTACTCTGTTTGTCCAATATTCATTTCTGCAAATCAGATGTGACAGGAATGTGCATCCTTGTACTCCAAAGCCTCACTGTTCTAAGTGATAACCTTTTTTTATAGCTGCATCTTAAGGGAACCCACAGAGTAGGGGGAAATTTTTTCTTTTGATGTGGAGGTTTTACCAAGACTTAAATTAAAAGATTAATGCTGATTGTATACATATGAGTCCAGCATGAAGGTGGACAGTGGTATACTAACATTTACTCCTCTTTTATTTTTCTTTCACTTTTTATAAAGCACTTCAGGATTTCCACCTGGTGGAAAGACAGGGAGGGTTTTTTTTTCAAAATGGGAACAGTTTTCTAATAACTAATCATGTTGTTTGCTTTAAAACAGAATTGTGCAAGTGAGGAAAGTCTGTTGTGAGTACTGACTGTCTCTGATGAAGCTGTGCCCATCTCTTCAAATAATGGAGGGCCTTGAGAACCTACCTACATACTTTGCCTCTTGTTTGGGGCTGTTAATGCTTTATCCTTGGGCTACCCTAAAGCCATGAAAAACACTTTCATATTTATTCAAAGACTGATGCTTGGGACAGAAGAGTTCCACCTAATTTGTAAATGTTTATAAATGCCAGCTTTAAGAGTCAGAATGTAACTAAATAAGTCTCATATGTGAAACTAAATTATGCTTTGCGCCACTTTATATGTACACATGTGCCTTAAACCTGCATTCTTTTTAAAGGTCAGCAGGGGGCGTTACCTGTGGTTGCAAACGTGGGAAAATGGCCCTCTACCCTGGTGCATAAGTGAGGAACTTTGCTCCTCACTTATGATCTCAGTTACTCAGTTCAGGGAATATTACGTAAAGTACGTAAAGTCCATTTTGCAAATTTTGCTCATTTAAAGTGTCAGAATGAAGGATATCCAAGATATACTGATTGCTTACCAATCATAAGTCGGTAGGCAATGAGCATGCAGTCTCATAATCAGATCTCTCCTTCCGCTTCCCATCTGGTTTCATAACACCAAGATGGCAAAAATGTTCATCTCCAGGCTTCAAAATGGAACTTCACAGTCCAGTGTGTGGCATTATTATAGGCACGTCCATCTTTTCTACTATCTATGATTTTGACTGGCCAACAGTTCTATATAGTTACAGCTCTAAATTTAAAATCCTTCTTCTCACATGAAAAACTTTAATAATCAGTCCCTGTCATATCTTAAAGACCTCACTGTACCTTATTATCCTAACAGAGCACTTAGCTCTCAGATTACAGGTTACTTGTGGTTCCTATGATATTTAAAAGCAAAATAGGAGGCAGAGCTTTCAGTTTTCAGGCCCCTCTTCTGTCGAACCAGCTCCCTTTTGGATTCAGGAGACAGACACGATTTCTACTTTTAAGATTAGGCTTAAAATGTTTCTTTTTGATAAAGCTTAAAGTTGGGGCTTCATCAGGTAACCCTGAACTGTCCCTTAATTACACTGCAGGAGGCTTAGGCTGCTGGGGGCTTCCCATCATGCACTGAGCATTTCTTCTTCTCTATTTGTAATTGTTGTGCGTTTGTGTGTTTATACACCACCACTATATTTAATCATTATCAATTAAACTATTAAGCTATTAAACCTGGACTTTCTCTCCAGTAGTGTGTCTTTTGTCCTGTCTCTCTCTGGTCTTTTCTCTTTCCCCTCAACCCCAACCAGTAGCAGTAGATGGCTGCCCCTCCCTGAGCCTGGCTCTCCTGGAGGTTTCTTCCTGTTAAAAGAGAGTTCTTCCTTCTCACTGCTTCTGTACCTTAAAATATAAAATAACTTGAGGTGACTGCAGTTGTACATTGGTGCTGTATAAATACAACTGAATTGAGAGCTCTGTTGTGGCAGTACAATGGTGCGGTGGTTAGCACTGTTGCCCCAGAGCAAGAAGGTCCCAGTTCAACTCCACCAACTGGCCAGGGTCTTTCTGTGTAGAGTTTGTTCTCTTCGTGTTTGCGTGGGTTCTCTCCAGGTACTCTGGCTTCCTCCCACAGTCTTAAGACATGATTAGTGGGGTTAGATTTATTGGTGATTCTAATATCCCTGTAGATGTGTCAATGGTTTTCTGTCTCTCTGTGCTGGCCCTGCATCAGATTCGTGATCTGTTCAGGGTGTACCCCACCTCTAGCCCAATGGCAGCTGGGTATCCCCCCACCCCCACACAAACAAGCCTGATAAGGCTAAGTAGAAGAGAATGGATGGATGAAAGTTATACCGACAGCTCTTGCTCTTGACTTCTTGTGTCAGTTTTCTGTGTTTTTATGTGGACATTTTCCACTTTCAAAATGAAAGTGGAAAATGTAAAAAGAAAAATTGCCTTGTACCTGCAGACAAAGCCTCAAAGATCTGCCTTTATCTCCTTTTTTCTTACAGTCTGTGTGCCATGATTGTTAATGTTCCTATATTTTTTTCTTGTTTTAAATTTCATCCAGACTGAGGCCATGATTGTAGCTCCTCCTTAAATATTTTCAAAAATCAGTCAAGTGATTGCTTCTTTTGGTTCATCTGCGAAGTCCACTGTTCTCTGAATCTTCTCTGAGCATTGATTCATGTGGAAAATGTATCTCATGTTCTCATGCATAATCTGTCAATTATGGAACATTTCTAAATTGCAGACTTCTTGCATGTTCTAGTGATCAAGCTTACATTACTCCTATTAAATACCTTTACACTGGCTTCCAACTGACCTCAGAATTCGTTTTAAAATTCTCATACTTACACACAGAGCACTAAATCGATATGATCCAGACTGCTTATCTCAAGATCTTGTTAAATACACTGCTGCTCGCAACCTTTGTTCACAGGCCTTTGTGAGGACTTTGGATCAGTCTGCTACTCCAGCTACATTCAGTTGACTCCGTGGACTCTGTTTAACCAGGCCATCTATTGAGATTCTTTTCTTATCATTATTATCTGTTTTTTTATTATTTGGTTCATTATTGTTTGTATTGCTATTAACTGTGCTTAAATTTTCTATTTTATTCTATTGTGATAATTCCTAGCTTTTACTTTTGTTGTATGGCACTTTCTGACTTTATGTCTGTGAAAAGCACTCAATAAATAAGCTTTACTTACTTAGACACTGACTAGGGTTACACCACCTGTTGCTCTGGCATGCTTTTGACTGTGCCTGTCATTATATTTGTGTGTTTTTCATGTGGGCCTTAAGAAAAATCCATTTTTTTAAAAAATACACAAATATTTGAGACTATAACCTTAAAGCATAAACTGCAGTTTAATGTTCACTGTTAGAAATTCCCAGGATACTCACATGGATGTGGAAAGTGTGACATGTGATAAAAGCAAATGATTAAATGATGCATTTACTTGTAATTGTGAGTACTGATCTGTTTGGCCTTCTGGCTCACTGCAGTATTAAAATCCTGCACTCTAATTATACACCACAGACTAAAGACAAAAACGTTTTGTTCCATTTATCATCATTTGCATTTTTATCTCCATTAACTGGAGGCCCTACATCACCCTTGCTTTCCCACACAAAAGCCACATACATGTGCCATGAACCGTGCTGCAGCTGCATTTCATTGTGGTTTAATGTGATACAGCATGCGCAATATGAAGCAGAAGCCAGGAGCAGCATGCTGCAACCCGAACCTCATTGCCGTCAGTGCTGGGGGCTATAAGAAGAGTAGTTCCGTTTAGGTGCATTACACCTGCAGCCTCTTCAAGAGCACAGAGACTGCTGCAAACTTATTCTTCACACGATGAAGATCCTAGCTTACCTCACGCTCCTGTTCTCTGCAGTTCATGCAGGGCTGCCAAGAGAAAGACAAACCTGCCCACAGGTGTGTGACGCCTCTCAGTGTCCTGCTCGCGTGTTACTACGGCCAGGTGAAGGACGCATGTGGCTGCTGCGTGGTGTGTGGGGCCGGGGAAGCGTGCGGGAAGCGCAGCAGCGGCCACCTGTCCTGCGGTGATGGGCTACGGTGCGACTCAGGCTCGGGGAAGGCCGGAGGGTTCCACACCCTGTGCGTGTGCGCCTCCTCCGGCCCGGTGTGTGGCAGCGACTGCAGGACGTACCCCAGCATCTGCCGCCTGAGACCCGAGAACAGGAGAGCCGAGCTCGGAGAGTCCTCCCCGGTGTTTTTAATCCAGAGGGGTCGGTGTGACTCTGGTGAGCTGTGGGATATTAGCTTTCTTTCTGTCTTTGATTTTTCTTTTCTTTTCTCTGTTTCTCTTCTTTTCTTTTTTTTAACCTTTTTTCTTTAATGAGAAATCTGTCTATAATTGATATGAAACAGCAAAAAGAAGAAAAGAAAAGAAGAATAAATTGTAAAAGTAAAAGTTAAAACTTGAATAATACTGAAGAATGATCTCATGAAAAAATTTTCTGTGGCGCAGGGAAAGTAACATAAAAGTCATTTCAGAGAAGCCAGAGTGCATGTCATGACATGTGATGACATAATATCTGAGTAGCCTCTAACCAAGGGGGCAACCTACTTCTACTGCACAAAGGGGTTTTTTGTGTTTTGTTTTGTTTTTGTTTTGTTGTTGTTGTTTGGTTTTTTTTACATAAACTCGATTACATTGTCCGTTAATAGAGTAGTATAAGCAATGCTATAGCTGTGTAATAGTAATCAGCTTTCACATATGAACTTCAGGAGAATTACTTTTCTTACATGTACACAGTTAAGCTCTCACTTGACGTCTCTAGACTTTAACAAGGTAATGACGTTGAACAGCAATGGCTGAATATCTTTCCTTAACACCAGTGTTTCTGACAATGCAGAAGTTCTGTTGCTATTATATACTGTATATAAAAGATGGACACAGTGATGTCACCCATTGATTTTGAACTCCAGTTTAGCACCATGTTGGGTTTTTGGTGAAGTTTTCTGGACAAGACTCTTACCACCAACCAAGTATTGTTTAAACACAACAGCCTGTCTGAGCATTGTTGCGGATCATGTCCATCCCTTTATGACCACAGTGTATCCATCTTCTGATAAACCCAGGCACAGGAGGGCAACCAGCCAGTGAACTCTTAGTGCCAATCCCAAGTCAGGGTAAATGGGGAGTGTTGTGTCAGGAAAGGCATTTGGTGTAAATTCTTGGCCAAATCAAGCATGTGGATCATAAAGAATGAGACTTCCAAACTGGACTAGTTGGAGCCCGAGTTAACAACTCAGCCTCAGAAAATGGCTCAGTAACCCACTGAGCAATTTTCTGCTAACTAGATGTCAAAATGATCTACTGTATAAACATCAGGGCTAAAATCAGCTTAAACTGGGTTCAGAATTGGAACTTTCAAAAATGTCAAGATCACACCAACAACAACATTTTGTTTGGTGATTAGATTAATTACTTGTGATTAGACGGCCACAGAAACTCTCCACACTCCAGCCTTACTTTTACTGTTACTATTAGTACCAGACAGCATTTTGTAAACAAATGATGTGTTCATACAGTTTATACAGTATATTCTTCATTAATATTGTTCAATTGTTCCAGAGGACAAAATTCTGCCCACTTACTGCTGAGATTTTTTTTAATTAGACAGACAGAAACACTGTGATTTAATAAATATTTCAGGGGAAAGCAAGTGTGTGTGTGGGAGTTCCACTTAAGTGCTTACATAACTACAAAACTCTGTCTCTCCTGGGATGGTAGGTCTTCTCATTGTGTGTTGTCTGGTGATATTATTTGTAACATACGACTCCCACATACTAGTGATGACACAATAGTTAGCACTGCTGCTACATAGCAAGAAGATTCTGAGTTCTAATCTATAAATTGTCTAAGGAGTTTGCAGAGGTGTTGAGGAGGAAAAGAGTTTCCTTCACTTTTTAGCTAAATTTGGGGGGAGAGGGTGGTATCTTCTTAGTGAGTGTTAAATAGACATCTGGCAAAGTCATCTAAAGAAAAGCAGTGACTGATGTTGCATTATGGGGGGTATAGGAGTCACATTTCTTGGATTTATTCAAATGTTAAGCCTCAGCTGGTCTGTTGCTGCTCCTGAGACGCTGAAGATCGCTGTAAATCTGCCGTTGGCAGATTGAAATATCAGATTTTTCTATTTCTGTGGTTCGTAGCCACTCATCATCACCTGTGCTTTTTAATTTCACTCATAAAGCTAATAAGTCATTCCCCAGAATGTGTCAGACTCAAAATGATCTACCTTGGGAAAAGTTGTCTTCCTGGAATATGCTGATATAGAGAGCCTCCTAATGTTCTGCATATTCATGCGACATAAAACAGTGCATTCTCAAATTCTCCACTGATGGCTTTTTATTCTCCTGAGAGAACCCCAGCACCACACTGCCACCCAAATATATCCTCTTCATTTTCCCTTCCTGTCCTATCCATTTTCAGTTGCACGTTTTATCACAGCCTTCCACAGAGGTGAGAGAATACATCATGCATTAGACCTCCAACTGCTCGCCTATGCAAGCTGGTTTATGCAAATCCCTGAGCACTGACAATGTAGATGAGGCCGTAAAATATAAAATATAGCAAATAGGAGTTGGGAATATCCCTGACAGAAGGATTAAATATAGCCTTCACTTTGTTCAGATACTGGCATCATAGATATGTGACCTCCTTTGTGGCATGTGAGTAGGACGGTATAAATCAGGATATATCACAAAGGAAGGTTGCACAGCACAAAGTAATCCGTTCACATCCAATTAGATTAACCCTAAACAGAGGAAACTCTTGTGTCTGGTTTCTGCCATTTATTTAATGGAAGAAGTGGAGATGGGGACACTCATATTACTCCTCGCCAAGTGTTCAGCATACCACAGTCAGTGTTGGTCGCCACAGTTATAGTTAAAGCGAAGATTTTCACAGAAAGCCTTGACCTTGTGTTTGTTCCTGTAGACCTCTAGTCGGCAGCCGGGTTTCATCCTAGACAATACTCACCCACATCTGCTTGCTGGTCTAACTTTGACAGTTCAGTTTCTCGCACCTGCAGTGCTTTCAACTCACCTGCCTGCCCTCCAGCCACCGTCACAACATTCTGCGGATTACCTGCCCTGGAGTCTGGCTGCTCACCCGGACATCTCATTCTCCCCCCTCTTTGCTAGTCCTCCACCTGCAAAACTGTAAGACTGAGAAATCTACGCTTTGTTACTCCAGCTCTGGATCTCAGGGTCTTGGTCATTAAATCTCCTCTCCTTTCTTCGCAGTGTACAGAGACTCCCGGTTGCATTTCCTGGTGCCCATGCCCTCCTCCTTGCCCTGAACTTAAGTGAACTAATGTCTGGTCATGCTTAGCATGTTTTTGCCTTATTCTAGTCTTAGTTTCTTGTTGTGATCTTAGATCTTGAAAAAACCTAAGTTTATAGTTCTCAGTCCTCATTTCTCCTTATCATTAGAAATTCTGAGTTCATAGTTTATAGTCTTGTACACCCTGAAATACTTAGCTTTGTTGAAATAAAGGTCTTGTTATTCATGCCACTCCGTGCCTCCGTGTGAGTTCCGCTCTGAGTCAGCCTGTCTTGCGTGGCCTCGGCCATGACAGTAACACTTGGCCATTATATGGACTCAGTGGATCCCACACGGACAACCATTGTTATGGTTGTCGGATTCATCACTGCCGTTCAGTGATGAATCCGATACCGAGCCCGCAATGTCCACTTTAGCGTCCAGCCCACTACCCCCTCCGCTGCAGCCAGCTGCAATTACAGAGCCTCGGCTCACGCCGGTGTTCCGCAACACAGCCTCCCCAGAACCGGAGCCTTTCTTCGGGGACCCCAGGAGCTGCAGTGGGTTTCTGTTCCAATGCGAACTAGCGTTCGGGCATTCACCTTGTACTTTTGTGAATGATGCTACTCGAATCTCGTATTTGGTGGGGAAGCTGCACGATCAGGCATTAAAGTGGGCACACGCGTATTTATCGCGTAATCTCCTGACTGCCTGCCGCTATGACGTCTTTCTGGGTGAGTTCAAGAGGACTTTTGCTCACCCGAGGGTGGTACAGCTCGGAGATTACTCAATCTCTGTCAGGGCCAGTGAAGCATAGCCGATTATCTGATTGATTTCCGCACCGCCGCCGTTGAGGCAGTGTGGTCGGATCAGGCACTGATTCCAAGCCCGAGCCAATGCAGATTGACCAGTCTCAGCTGTCTCCGGAGGAGAGAAGGTGGCGTGTGCGCTTGCACGCGTGCTTCTACTGCGGCTCTCAGGAGCACTTGGTCGTATCGTGCTCCAAGAAGGGAAACGCGGCTGCCCCGTTTCAGGGATAGGGATGGGCGGTTCATGTACTGCAACTGAATCCCTATTACAACTCACGCCTTGGTGACAGATCAGACCTCTCATGTGAAGCAAGCTTTAATAGATTCAGGGTCTGAACAGAATCTCATAGATTTAGGTTTCGCTCAACGTACAGGAATCTCTGTGGTGCGTTTACAGTCCTCCATCCCAGCTAAATAAAACAATCTAAACACTAAACAATCAGGTATTTGCTCAGATTTCCCACATCACTTAACCTGTCACTTTGGTAACCTCAGGTAACCACCAGCCTACATATCTCCTCTCACTCTCGGGTTTCCATGGTTGAAACTGCATAACCCCCACCTGGATTGGAACGGACAGAGAATAAGCAGTTGGAGTCCGTTTTGTCACTCCAGCTGCTTAACTTCGGCCTGTCCACCAGGTTCTGTTGAGGCCACTCCCGCGAGCAAGCCTTCACCTGATCTCACTGGTGTTCCCTCCACTTATCACGACCTCCAGGAAGTGTTCAATAAAAGCAAAGCTCTTTCGTTGCCCCCCCATAGACCCTACAATTGCGCAATTGAATTACTTCCCGGCGCACCCCTGCCCACTAGCAGATTGTATAACATCTCAAAGCCTGAACTCGCATCTATGGAGAAATACATCCAGGAGTCTCTGGCTGCAGGCCTCAACCGGCCCTCCTCATCACCTGTGGGGGCTGGGGTTTTTTTCGTCGGGAAGAAGGATGGGTCGCTGCGGCCCTGTATTGATTTCCGCGGCTTCAACGAAATCACGGTAAATAATAAATATCCTTTACCACTCATTAACTCCGCTTTCAAGATGTTACAAGGCGCCACTGTGTTCACTAAATTAGATCTCTGTAACGCCTACCATCTTGTGCGCATCAGGGAAGTAGATGAATGGAAGACTGCTTTTAACACCCCCCTTGGACACTTTGAATATCTTGTAATGCCTTTTGGCCTAACTAACACCCTTGCAGTCTTTCAGGCTCTAGTAAATGATGTTTTACGAGATTTCCTGGACCGCTTTGTTTTTGTATACCTGGATGACATTCTTATTTTCTCCAAGACCATTGAGGAGGACTTAACTCATGTTCAGGCAGTGCTGCAGTGCCTCCTGGAAAATAAACTGTTTGTGAAAGCGGAGAAATGTGAGTTCCATGCACACAATCTCTTTTTTTGGCGGGGGGGGTTTGTTGTCGGGAGAGCAGGTGAAGACAGACCCCGCTAAGGTTAAAGCTGTCACAAAATGGCCAATACCTAACACATGCAAACTTTTACAGAGATTTTTAGGATTTGCAAACTTTTACAGACGGTTCATTCGGAATTACAGCCAAGTTGCTGCCCCACTCACACGGCTCACATCCACAAAGGTCCCATTTGTCTGGTCACCTGAGGCAGACAAGGCTTTTAATGAACTGAAACACTTGTTTGCCACCGCTCCGATTTTACTTCAAGCTGATCCATGTAAACAGTTTATTGTGGAGGTGAATGCTGTCACAGCCGAGGCCTGTCTTGTGCGGCCTCGACCGTGACAAAAGGCTTTAATAAGCTACTATCACTTGGCCTACTATCAATAGATTTCTTTATGTGTCACTACCACCAACTGCTGCCCAGTGAAAGGTCTGTCTTTTCAAAAGCCAGCTACACCAGTGAAAGAAGTTTGCAATGATAAATTCCTGCAAATCTCTGCCTCAGTCTGGCCGAACAACTGCCACCATAGCTGTCACAATATTTCAAAATAAAATGATTGTTACGTAATGTAAATATGTATATATTGGCACACTGGATGACTTCTGTTGTTATATGTCCAGCATTCAGGACTGATCTAACCTTAAGCTACTGTTCATCTTATTAAAAATTTTTTTAGACTGCCATGGATACCTGAATGCTCCAATACGAAACAGACTAATGCAGCTTGTCAACCACGCCTAAAAATACATATCTGAAAATTTAGGTTTGGATTTATGTTATTTCTGTGGAGTGAGGTACAGTTGATAAAGACAATTCTGTCTTTGGAATTAACTGTAGCTGACAAACTGTTATAGTATAAATCTGACCAGAAATGTTCATAAGTTGTTATATTCACTCTAGATTTTTGCAAATCTGGTTTTGGACTCTTAATTCTGTAACACAGATCAATGCTTTAGAAATAAATTTTTGCCCTGTGATGTGATGAACAAGTCTCTGCATCAGTCAAAGCAATTTCAGGGCCTATGCCTGTTCTGAGAAAAGATCACAGTGATTGTTGGGGAGATGGCATTTGTTCTTCAATTGTTCAAAGGACACAAAATGTCCATTTTCATAACAGTCTTCCACATACTGAATCCCCTTATGTTGCCATATATCCACAGTCTCATTGTTCATCATCAGATGTATGAGTTCATTTAGTCTCAGAGAAATTTTTGAAGACAGTCCAAGTTTTCAGTCCAAGAGTTCTGTGAAATTTGCACCAGATTTTAATCAAATATAACATAAATCGCTTACCAGTGGTCATTTTAGACTCACTGACTAACCTTACATTGCATGTGTTTAGACTGTGGGAGGCGACAGACAGGCTCAGGGTGAACGTCCAAACTCCACACAGATAGGTCATGCAGCTGCTAGGTCCTGGCCATAACGGTTCCAAGAAGGAATGCTCAGCCTCACAATATCCCTTTGAGTTAGAAGCTCCACCAATCAGTGGAATTACTGTCTATAGGTGGCACATGGTGTTTATTACAACATTATAAAATTAATGTAATTACTGTTGTATTTAATAAGAATTGAAACTACCAATTGAAGAATATTCTGGAAGGTTTTTTTGCAACAACAAAAGTGGCCCCCTACTGGCCATTATAAAGAAAGCAGGTTTAAGTCACTGGTACTTTGGTTTCACACTTAAGACCAAGAAGTTGCATCTATCTTTTATATACAGTCTATGCCTTCTCTTTTGCTCTAATTGTAAATATGAAATGCCAAATATGCAACTTGATCATAAACTCACATTAGTGACTAATACTAGGACTTAACTAATATTTAAAGTGAATATTCTGATAGTATCTAGCACTTGGGTAAAGTGAAATGTGAAGTAAAATTAAAGTTTATATCAGAAATTGCTGATAACCTCACTACTAGCAGTCTACAGAAGATAAAATGAGGACAGTGGTGCCCTATGACTTGCAGATAACAGTGTGCATGTCGAGAGTCCTATCGCTACATTTCATCACCTTCCTCTAACCAAGGTGATCAGGAAAGAGAGAGGTGAAAAATGTTGGCATATTTACAGCTACTATTTCTGTTGATACAAGATGAAGATTGTGTGTGTGTGTGTGTGTGTGTGAGAGAGAGAGAGAGAGAGAGAGAGAGAGAGAGAGAGCATCAACCAAACAGAAAGTGTGCACTTGACTCTTGAACTATTTGTGTTCCTTACTGGCTGTGTGTAGAATACCAGGTAAAATGGGCGTTATTTACAGAGGAGCATATCTTCAGTGGCTTGTAAAGCACTTTAAGTTACATGAATAAAACATGACTGAAACTGGAGAATGGAATCACATTCTTTCAGGATACTTTGTCTTTTGGTGTTTTGATGATAATGACTACGATGATGGAGAGTGCGATCCAAAACATCATTCAGTTGGGTTGAGAGTTGTAATTGCTTAGGCCATAGCATGTGAGTGAGGGATGAGACCTTTGTAGTGATTTGCTGTGATCTTGTAAACCATGCCAGCAAAATGGCCCCTACAGTATGGATCCAAATTTCTAGATGGAAGCTATTTTAAATGTATGTTTTTTTCATTTACATTTGCATATTTCAAGTCTATCAAAAGGTTAAATTACTTCATCAGGCAATACATGTTATTTTCACTTTACAACTTTTTTAAGTGCCTAAGAACAATTTCTGCAAAAAAACCCCCACAATTTACAATATAAATTTGTGATAGAAATGTTGAATTTAATGTGTGATCACAATATGAAAACTCAATAGCAGATTAGCATCAAACGTAAGCTGTGTTCGTCTGATGGAAGATGCAGGGACACACAAGCTGGCAATGCTGTGTGTCATTTGTGTAATTGAGAGGATACTGAAAGCTACAAATCTTTCCTGTCAATGCAGAGCTTAGTCTTGATTTGTTGGAAGAGCTTTCAGAAAGCCAGAAATAGCTGGGATTTTTCCAATGTAGCTTTTGGCAAAACACAGACTGTCATTTGCATTTAAGAGAATTTCTGCACAGACAAGTTTGTTTGTGCAAACGAACACCGCATCAGCTGAAGAACCTGGCAGCTTCAGACCAACAAGTTTGTTTACCAATCTAAAGAGAACTTGGGAGATATTGCCCCCAAGTGAGGAGCATACTGTTTTCCAAAGCAGGGTAAATTCCATTTCTTCTCATGAGCACTCAAGCATCAGACTTATTGATGTCAGATCAATAGGCATCTTGTAAAGTGTTTTAGCAAAATAAATATGGGTAGGTATTGTATGTGGTTTTGTATAAACCAATGAAGATGTTTGTATTTCCAGTAAGTCTGTGATCCCAGTAATATTAACAACCAAAGAAGCTCTGAGTGGAGTAATAATGTGCCAGTAGTTGCCTGATAAGTATTCTGTAAGTCTGATAAGAAATGAATGGTAAATGAAACTATTATCTTCATGTCACATGATACACAGATTCAGAGACACACAAAGAAAAAGTGTTGATATAAATGTTGGAATCCTGAATAGGAGACTGAGAAAACTAGTGCATATTGTGTAGGTGTTCTGCCGGAGAGCCATGAAACACAGACATAGCAAAACAACTGCAGGGCAAATAATGTCCCTTTCTCCCACCTGACATCTTGGCTTCTAATGGCAGCAAAAGTGCAATCAACTTGATAACAACTAAATGACTGCATTTGATCTAGTTAAGACCTCTCAAAAATGACTAAAAACCTAAAAACATTCATTAAAAAAATGCATAAAAATGCTTAAATGAAAAATCTGTAAAAGGTTTCATTAATAAGACAAACTAGTAATGAACGTAACTTAGTAATAACTAGGTTTGACCAAACATTAACAGGAGCTGAAGATGTTTGTTGCTTCCAGCTCTTTGTATGAGTCTTTTTACTATTAGATTAAGTAGCTGATGATTGACTAATAGAAGCATCTAGATTCTGAGTTGCTTAGTAGTTATTTATTTATTTAATCTGTCTAAGAGGACCATTCATGATCAGTTTAACAGCAGACAATTTCTGGAGTTATTTTGAAAGTTGCTGTTAACCAGCCCTGTCCCTTCCTGTTTGTCATACTGGCTGGCTTGGTGTCTGGGTTGCTTTTGTGAAAAACCTAAATATCTTATCTAGGTTATAACATGGTTAACATTAAACAGTGTGCTAGCATTCATTGTGATGATTTTTGTATAGGGGAGAGTGGGGTGAGTTGTGCCAGTTTTTACTTAAAGTGACTTTAAAGTGAGGCCATGACAGTAATGCTTCCAACTAAAACATGTACATATATTTCAGGATGTTGTGCATTCCTGGGAAAAATCACTGTGGATCTGAAATATGGTTTTTAAGAAATATAGCTTTCAAGTTGTCTTGCGGCACAACTTGCCCCCGGTGCGGGGTAAGTTGTGCCTTTGGAGAGAATACCTTGGGGTAAATTGTGCCATTGATTATGAAAGTAAAACACTATATTTTGATCTCAGAAACTGTAATGCTATATAAAAGCTAGACAAATTCAACACAAAATTACTTATCTAAGGTTTATTTAAAGTTATTTTACAACATCAAAGGCCAATTTTATACAAGCCAATTCTGCCACATGAGCGCATCAAAAGTCAATTTTGTTAAACAAGGCCTAGCGCCACATGACCACATGTTCAGAACAAAATGAAATTCAAATGAAGACAAAATTAACTGCAATTGTCTTCACAAATCTGGCCTACTCCATAACATCCCACTTGTTGATGCTAACCACTGCTCCCTTATGGCTGTACCACCAAGTTTTTGTGATGTGGGTAGTGTTTTCTCTTTCTCTGTGATCATTTTCTTTGAAAGTGAAGATGGGCTTTCCATTCACAGACCTATTACTACTTGACCTTAAAAACTGCACCAGTGCCGGCACCATCAACCTTCTCAACCAATCCAACGTAGTTGTAGGATTTGGTTTTGTCTGCAAAGTTCACAATGATAATCAATTACTTTCAGATTGAAGCTCTATATAAGTACCCAGTTTTGCTTCTCTGTGAACTATCTGCATTTTGATAACTGATAATGAGCATTTTCTAGGGAAATAATTATTAA
>VVHJ01038447.1:0-16545 GCA_015107715.1 Tylochromis polylepis
ACCATGGCCTCAGATTTGGAGGTGCTGATTCTCATTCCCACCGCTTCACACTCGGCTGCGAACCGTCCAAAGTGAGCTGGAGGCCATCACCCGATGAAGCCAACAGAACCACATCGTCTGCAAAAAGCAGAGATGAGATTCTGAGACCACCCAAGTGAAAGCCTTCCGCCACTTAGCTACGCCTTGAAATCCTGTCCATAAAAATTATGAACAGGATCGGTGACAAAGGGCAGCCCTGGCGGAGCCCATCACCCACCAGGAACAGGTCCGACTCATTGCCGGCTATGTGGACCAAACTCTTGCAACGGTTGTATAAGGATTGAATGGCCCGTAGCAATGGGCCAGACACCCCATACTCCCGGAGCACCCCCCACAGGACGCCCCGAGGGAGGGCTTTTTTTGTGCTTTTAAATAAGAGGAAAATGTTGGGATTTGTGGCGCTGTAATAAAAAGTGTGTAATTTATGATGCCATTACTGGCATACACAGATTAAGAAAAGTGAAAATAGCTTTTCAGCATTTAGTGGTTTGTGCTCAGCCTTTTTCACTGCAGCCACACACAGCACACAAATATTTTCTGGTTAAAAATACATTAGATTTGGTCACTCCAGTGTTATACAAGCACTCGTTGCCCTTACAGGGTGATTTTGCAAAATGACCACAAATGATAGTAATGGGTTCTCATGAGATTTGGTAAATGGGGGATATCTTGACTAAACATTGCACCTGTTTGAACACCAACATGACTGTGCTGTGGGTCCAAATCCTACAGTTACCTGTGACTTTAGGGGTGCCTTTGCCCCAGCTTGTAGAGGACTCTCCACTAATTTCACCTAAATATTACTTCACCCTCATGGCAGCGTAGTCTTGTTTTACTGCAAACCTTTAAAACTGAGGCGCTATCCTCCACCACTCCTCAAATTCAGACACTTTTAAACTGTGAGTCTTCTGCATAATCTTCTAAATCAACAATGTCCACAAGCACATCTTTCAGCCTGCCTCAGTTTGTCTTGCATATTCTTTGGAACTGGTCACAGAGTCAGATCACTGCTGGAAAAGAAGACTGATGGCTGAGGCGAGAGAAGGAGCTGTCACCTTTACGGGTGAAACGCAGCTGTGAAGAACTGGAAGCCAACAAAGGGAATTCAGCATATATAGTATATAGCTTTATGCACAAATCGGTGGGATCCATATTAGCATGAAAGGCAAAATAAACAAGGGCATTAGGTGGAAGTCGCTGACAGACAAGGAAATGAAGATAATAAATACTAGAAAGGATATTAGATGAAAATAAACATATGCTTCCATTCCCATTATGGGAACATTTAGTGGAATTACACTTTAATTATTTCTATAGTTCCACTTGTATATTATTAATGTATAATTTCTATGTTAAGCCAATACTATGAAAATATGAGGGTGTATAAGTACTTCATCCATTTATCAGCTGATCAATACACAGTTAACAAGACATCTGGTACAAGTACTGTGAAAAAAAGGACTGTATAAATATTTCGACCGGTATGATTATTTATAGTTTGTGGGTTAAAACATCAGCGTGTGGGCTTTGATTAGGTGCAGGGCAAAGCGAGCTGTGGGCCAATGGTTGAAAAAAAAGTGCTCTAATCATCTCTTGGCTGAGCTGCAGAAGTGTGCGTTCTCTTTTGTAATAATCGATTCCCAAATATGTCTCACGACAGCCTAGAGGTCACGGAAACCAAACAAAGCTCCAGGTGGCTGAACTAATTGGATCCTCATCTCTGGCACAAGGTGTGAGAATCAGTGGCATGAGTTGCTGGGCTGCTTCTCTGGAAGAAAACCGGCACGAGTCAGGTTTCAGAAGCACAAAACATTTCCAGAATACTAAATAATACCTTTCCTTGTCATCGGCCTTCCTGAATTTTCCCAGGTTTCCCTTTACTGTACCCCCTCCAATGGTTGCCTGTGGCTGTTAGTATCTAATTCAATGTCCTGGTGCAGCTGCCAAAAGAAGTACAGTCCAGCTTTTTTTCCCCTTTTTTTCAGCCTGAACACACCGACTCATTCTCTGCAGCCTGTGACTCCAATGTGCAGGTTTCTTACCCTGCCAATTCTGCCCTTCTCTAATCAATTACATCCCCACTGCAAGTCTGTTGCCTCTGCCTCCACTTCATTGCTGACTCATAATTCATCCAATCATTGGCATTTTAAACACCGTTGTCTCCTCAGGATTAGGCAACATATGAAAGTGGTGCAATGCTCACTTCTAACTACTTTTAAAACCACTGACACACACACAGCAGGCGGTGAAGTGAGCAACATGGCTCCCTTGGTGGACGATCGCTGTAATATCATCAGTCCCAAAACATGACAACATAACTGTTTGTCACAAGAGGGGAACGGATGCTACATGTTATTAAATTATTGATGTTTTTGTCATTGTCAATTAATCTGTCATAATCTGGGGAGGAAGGGGCGGGTCATAAAAGAGAGGAAAATTCCTTTGAGCCCAGTAAAAACATTTCCAGATATATCTGTGTTCAGCTAAGACAAAAACAAACATAAGGGATATGTGAAAAGAAAACAAAAGAAAAAGATCAGTTAAAAGCCTCGGCTGGTATTCTCCCACAGTGGGTGAAAAAAAAAATACATAAGCATAAAACACCTCTGTAAGTGGCTGCTTGAAACACTGACTGTGTACTCTGAGGTGCTGTGGGAGTTAGCAGCCTGGGCTCACCAGTCAGCTGGTAAACGGGAATGTGGGAGCAAGACTTTTTGACTAGTTGCCATTGTATCGACTCCAGCTAGGAGTCGGACATTCACTCCTCTCAGCAGTGCAGAGGTCCAAAGAGCGATGTTTTTTTTTTCTTTTGCAGTCAGGCAAACAAGGTGAGATCCATCTCACTTTATGTTAAACTCTGATTGTGTTTATCAGGAAGCATTAAAACGACCTTGCGCATCCCCTCGCGAGCAAATAACCTCAGGAATTTGAGGAATGCTGTGAGAACGATGTTGCAGCTAATGGAATTCATCAGAAGCCACAGTGTAAACAATTTTATGGAACCCAGCTTTGAATGGTCGTGGAAAAGCCATCTTCATGTCCCGGGTTATTTTAGTTACATCCTTAATGAGTGGCAGGTGACCGAGAGTTAAACGATCCACATGTTGAAAACAGTGTATTATTCCAGCACAGCACAGCAGAACAGAACAAGCACAACCGAAACAACTTTTATCTGAAGATGCTTTTCTTAATCTTTCATTTCGAAAGTATATAAAGTCACAGCAGCAGATTCACCCAGAATATGTCACGCGTGATTATTCAAGCCAGTTTTTGTTTACTGTGCGTGTTGCACAGTACCTATAGACACTTTTTATTACAATTGTTTTAAAATATATATGCACAAAGAGATAGTTCACAAGAAAGCACTGTCAGCAATCCCACCCGAGAAGTCAGCAGCCCTTTCTCATGTTCTTAACACAAAACCTCTCCTCCTACCTTTGTGCTTCTCCATTCGCTCGCCCCTTCAGCTCTCATAAAACTAATCAATCCCAACGAAACTTTGCAGCCAAGTTCCTCAATGATGGCACTACTTCTGCAACTTCTGCGGAATGTAGCCCGACCCTCCCGTTTTCACCAATACACTGACTGAGCCGGACACGCTGAGTTGTGACGGAACAACAGCGCTCTCCTCTTGTTCCTCATCTCTCTTATTTTTTGCCACACCTCCTCCACCTCCAAGTTTGCAGCATCCAGACAGAGACTCCGTTGCTGCTTTAACTGCGAAGACCCTCATCCAGGTGTCACTCAAACATCCACGCCCGTAGACTTTCAGCGACAAACTGGGGAAATAAGCTGTCTTTAAGGGCATTTAAATGCGTGCCCTAAAGTGGAAACTAAAGGGAAGCCTGTGTATACAGCAGCTCATTTTATCTGTTTCTTTGCTGTGCTTCAGTTGCCTATCTTGGGTCGAAATCACCGGCTAATACTAAAGAGCGGAATCCTGTTAGTCATGTCAGCTGATTATGTTTTTGTCCTAACATAACCGATCCCCAGGTAAACACCAGAAATCCTCCCAATCCAGAAAGGGAGCAACTGCTGTTTACCAGATCTTGGATTGGCATCCTTGACTGCTAATAACCACTCACATGAAAGTGAGTTCCTGTCGCCTTCCAGCTCTCTCGTTCTCTCCTGCAGCAGAAAAGTGAAGTTCCCTGCCTAAACAATCGAGAATCCCCGTGGGAGAACCGTGACCGGGTGGAGGTATGGGAGGAATGTCAAGCGGAGTAGCAGATCATGCTCCAGAAGATGATTAAAACGCACGACACGCACCCTGGTATTTTAAGACGTGAGCGTATAGTGTTTATTCAATGCAGACACAGAATATGAATATGTAGGTGAATACAGAAGAGCCAAAAAAGCAAGATTTATTTATTTTTTTAAATCATCATCACCATCTTTTTTTTCAACACTGTTTCAAAAAAAATGGTGGGCTGAAAAGAAAAAGATTCTCAAATATTCAGTGACAACAAAATAAAAACATAAAACAACCAAAAGTTTTTTTTTGTATTTTTTTAAAGATCAAAAGGAAACATGTCAGGAATAAAACACAGCCTTTGGATAGAAGAATGATTTATGATGAGATTTGATGGCTCCTACAGGTCTTGCCAGCCTTGGGAGCCCATCAGCAGTCACCTTGAGAAAAAAATGAACACTTTCAGTGTTCTAACTAAAATTCCTCAACCAGAGGCTTTGCTTTTTGTTTCTTTTCTCCCTTTGCTATTCCAGAAGTGCTTTAATATAATGCTCTTTAACTGCAATGAAAGTTTTTAGAACCTGTCAAGATGCTATCCAGGAAGTATATAAATAGAAAGCAGGATATCGGCATGGTCTTCAGCATGTCTTGACTTCCTGTTGAGCCACTTCAAGAAGGATCTGCAGCTGCTTGCTGCAATAATCTGGGAATATCAGAGAAACAGTATTATGCACCAGTCAAGAAGTCCTCTCTTTCTTAAGATCTGACCCAGCTCAGAGTCTGATGATTTAATAATAGCCCAAGGTTTGTGTTTCACATACAGTGCTCTGAAGATGTATTTGTATCACTTCCTGATGTCTTCTATTTATTTTTTTACTCACACTTACACATTACACGTTTCATTAAAACATGTATAATCTTAGACAAAGATAACGCGAATCCAAAATGCAGTCTTTAAATTATCATTTCATTTATTAGGGGAAAAACGTTATCCAAACCTTCCTGGCCCTGTGTGAAAAAGTAATTGCCCCCTAAACCTAATAACTGGTTGTACCACCCTTAGGAGGAAGAACTGCAATCAAGACTGTGTTAACTGACAATGAGTG
Organism: Tylochromis polylepis; assembly: GCA_015107715.1. Classification (NCBI taxonomy): domain Eukaryota; kingdom Metazoa; phylum Chordata; class Actinopteri; order Cichliformes; family Cichlidae; genus Tylochromis; species Tylochromis polylepis. The sequence continues at coordinate 5,338 of VVHJ01038447.1, forward strand.
TTTTACATCACTGTGGAGGACTTTTGGCCCACTCTTCTTTGTTGAATAACATTTTTCCCTTAATAAATCAAATCTTTAATAAAAACTGCATTACCTAGAAAACTGGAAAACTTTGTGGTTCCTGTGTTATCCACATTGTGGTCACCGTATTTTCAAAACAATAATAATAATAATAATGATACTATTGTTCTATTATTATTGCTTACACCTCTTATATTGAACTAAAGGGTCTTTATAAGATAGTGATAGGAGCATAGACGTTTATTTCCTTTTCAGCACTATTATAAATAAAACTGTCCATGTCCTGCGAGGAGTTGATTTCACTCGTTAAGTTCCTCATTCACAGGGATGTTTTGTAACAAAATGAGTAGGCATATTGTATAATTTCACTTCCAGCTGATGGAAAACCACCTACATTTCACATGCAAGCAGGTGCTAGACTTCCCCATCATAATAATCTGGTTAATACATTTTAATGCAAAACTGCAGTGACGCAGTGTTTTCACAACAACCACATGTTTCCGTGAGAGACTCAGACATGATGCTTTAAATGTGTAACAGTATGCAGGACAGATGGACTAGGACTTATAATGCTGTGCAATTTTGGGACTTACTGAAGATGCGCCTCCATGTGGGGGGCAAGCGAAAGTGGTAGACGGTCATGTAGTAAACTGGAACCCCAGACAATGTAAGGACACAACTACACCCTGTGTTCCAGGGGTCAGAGTAAAGAGAGAGACTCACAATGAAGAAAGACACCGCTGTGAAGGTGACTGCGATGACCAACGGCACCTTAATGTTAATAACCACAATACAGCAAATACATAAACAAACAAACAAATAAATTGATCAGTTTAACATGTAGTAAGAAAAAATGGCTTTGCAATTCAGTACAATATGCTAACCTTGAAAGGTCTAGGGTGGAGGGGGAAACGATATCGATGGATGAGCATCCCCAAGGTTGCCAAGGCAATGAAGAACCAAGAAGAAAAGGAAGTAAGGCTGATGAGCTGGGAAATATCTTCACTGATTAACATGATCACCATCAGTGGGTACTGAAGAAAGAAAACAATGTAACTCTTATGTCACTGTTACACACACAGAGATTAAATACACAGTAAAACTTGCTTAATTTGACCATTAAAATTTTTTTTTTTACATTACCACAATGAGTTATTTTAATGATTTTTCTTTTCTTTTACCAAAATATGACAATTGCCAGTTGTGCAGCTGTTACTACAAGCACAAAAGTTACCACCAATGACACAATGTGGCATTTTAGTACAGAAAAGACATACTATTCATGTGAATATACTTTTGATGCAAAATTCCCTTTCCAGAATTTAGTTTGTCTGATTACACATCCTCTTTGTGGAAAGCTAAAGCTCTCTTCTGAAACCCTTAACAAGAATCATATCATATCATTTTAAGGTGAATTAAATATACAGTTTAAATATATTTAATAAAATATTCATGATAAATATTAGGACTTATTCTTGGTTGAAATGAAACAATCTACTTTGAGAGTTTTTTGACCAACACCTTGTCTTCTGTACTTTATTTTGAAAGCGTTTTATTACTTATCTATGCAGATGACTGGTATATAATGTCTGGACAGCTCTTACCATTAACAGCAAAGCAGGTAAAGGTGTGTGTCTGCGAATATGGATGTGGAAAAGATCTGTGGCCAGTAGCCCTCTCTGGCTCCAACAAACAGCATCCTGCAAGACAGAACTCTCATATGAATTTAAAGCCACAGAAAGGATGGCCGTAATCATGTTTTACAAGGTCAGAATACCTTGGTGACACAAAGATGTCACCATTAAGCACTCCGAGGCAAGATAAGGCCACAAGTATTGGAATTACAGAATCCAATCCCTGAAGGGCACAGGTAGCGAATGACTGCGGGGGGACAGAGAGCTCATCAGACAAACTCTGTACATGCATCGCTCTGATTTTTCTTTTTTACTACAGCACAGAATGTAATGTACCACAGCCACAGCATCAGACAGCAGCAGCTCAGTGGGAGCCAACATAGTGTAGTAGGCCACATTAACAAGCACATATAAAACTGTCATGGTCACCATAGACAAGATTACTGCCAGTGGGATGTTTCTGTTAAGACAGGATACAGACAGAGTAATAGAAGAGCAGAAGCCAACTTAGTCTGAGCAAAAAAATGAGCAGACGTCACATGCAAAGTACCTGCTTGTATTTTTTACCTCTTCTGTGACAAAGTTCAAATAAAACCTAAAGACAAGTAAGGAAAGACACAGGCATATGATTGGAATTTATTGATGTTTCTATGATTTAACAGACTGTACAAATCTAAGCAAAATAGTTCTGCATATATTATGGTAAAAACACATGTTAAGATCATTTGTACTTGTAGCAGTTCTACTGGTATAATATATTTGCTTACCATCCACTGTAGGCATATAGGCCATTATAGATGGCTAGTGGCAGCCTGTCTAATGTTAATGATTCAAACTCAAAACCATTCTGGAAATTTTCTGTCTTTCCTGCAAAAAAGATGGTACAGAAAGAGAGAGAGACAACCAACTTAATGCATTATTATTATTATTGTTATTGTTATTATTATTATTATTATTATTAGTAGTAGTAGTAGTGTTACAAACTCAATTCTGCAAAAGCTGGGATGCTGTATGAAATGCAAAAAACCCCAAATAATATAATATAAAAATATAAAATATAAATAACAAAAGAATGCAATAATTTGCAAATCAAATTTGATTGTGGTGAAATTTTTCAAAAATGCTGGGCAATAAGTCAGAATCAGAATACTTTAATAATCCCTAAGGAAATTATGTAAGTTAGCTGAAAAAAGTAAGAAGTACTGAAAAGAACTAATTAGGTTAACGAGCAACAAGTGAGTAACATGACTGGATATAAAAAGAGCATCTTAGAGAAGCAGAGTTTCTCAGAAGTAAAAATGTGCAAGGTTCACCAATCTGAAAAAAATTTCAGAATAACATAACATTCTTGCACAGTGGTAAACATGGCCTTGTCCCAAATTTTTGTTAAATTCAAAACAAGACAATACTTTTCCTAAATTGGGATTTACTCAGTTTGATCATTTAATATATTTTCAGTGTTCTGGTGTGCATAAAATATGGGTCTATAAGATTTGTAAATTCTTGCATTCTTTTGTTATTTATACTTTATACAGCGTCCCAACTTTTTTAGAAGTTGCCTTGTTTTGTATACTAACTTCCCAAATAAGATAAATAAAGTATTTCTTATTGTCTTCAGAAATAACAATTATATGTTCCCACCTTTGACCAAAGCAATGACACCAGGGATGATGATGAGGACCAGAGCAAACATCTTAATGAAAGTCAAAGAGACCTGGATGTGAGATGCCATGCTCACACTCCAGCAGTCGACTGCCACAACAAATGCTACAGAGACACAAAGAGACACAAACTGGCAAAATAAACTACTGTGGTTCTGTACAATACAAACATATAAAAAAAAATACAGAAAAATACAGGACTGTGCAAAGTTCTTGAGTCAGTCTTCATTTCTTTATATTTTGCTAGGAAAATGGGAAATAGATGAATGAATAAAATTTCTGTAAGCATGGAAATATGTGTTGTGTTTGGAAGTATATAAGGCAAAACAATTTTGTACAAAATTGCAGAAACCCGTTTGTACATTTCAAATGAGCTTTAAAGCCAAGATTTGGTATGACCACCTTTATTCTTCAACACAGTCTGAACTCCCCTTGGCAAGCCTCCTTGTAATTTCTTTAAGTAGACTTCAGGAATAGTTCTCCAGGCTTCTTGAAGGACATTCAAAGGTCTTCTTTGCATGTTGGCTACCTCCTGTTCTGTCCTCTGTCAAGCTGATTCTTGTCAAGTTCAGATCTGAGCTCTGGGGAGGCCAATCCATGACTGATAGTTTTCCAGTGTGTGCTTTTTGTTCACATATACTTTTACTGCATTGGCAGTGTGTTTGGGATCATTGTCAAGCTGAAACATGAAAGTATTCCCAGGCAGATGGTTTCCAGCTAATATTGAAAGGTGTAATAGTCAGACACTACTGTTTGTGTTCATAATTCCATTAATTTTGACAACATCCCCAAAACCACTGACTGAAATCAAGCCCCAAACCATGACGGAGCCTCCACTGTGTTTTACAGGTGGTTTACACACTCACTGTTGTACCTCAGTGATTTGAACCAAACAATATTCCATAAAACCAGATTTTCAGTTAGTTGTAATTTAGCATACCTCAGTGGCTTCTTAACAGACACTCTTCCACTTAGTCCATTTCTGATAAGGCTTTTGTGAATTTTAGATGGATTACCTGAAGGCCCAGATGCATACCTCAGGCTTTGCTGGATTTTCCCCATATCTTAAGAACATGATCACTGGATTTTGTTCATCTGCTACAGATTTTTTTTACCACTTTTCCTATTTCCTCAAGGACACACTGCACACCATGCTGAGACGTTTTTGGCTAATAACACTTTCGGAATCACTTTGTGGGTGCAAAAATACAATTTCATGCCCTGTTATCTTTTCTGTTCTTTATAGAGTCAGCTAAAGAAATGGGGGAGGAAAAGGATTACAAGAAAGTCTGGCTATTTGGAAGCAAAACATAAAGAAATCAAGGTAGACTCAAGACTTTTGCACAATGTCGTACTGAGAACTTAGAAAACCACTCACTCACTCCAAGGATGCTCACAAGTTTGATTAGCATTGTCGGAGCAGCACATGGTGCAAAGAATGGCTCTACCACATGACGACTGAAGGCCAAGGACACAAAGGAAGTCACAGTTGGTCTGGAGATTAAAAATATTTTCAGTGATTAAGCACTGATTCTATTTTATACCTCTAGGACCTCACTAGAAACAACTTACCTGATAAATAAGAACTCAACCCAGAGTCGCAGGAAAGCAGGTAGGGGTCCTAATATCCCCAATAGATACGTGAAGTGACCCCCTGATTTTGTAAAAGTGATGCCTAGTTCAGCATAGCACAGTGCTCCTGAAAGAACAGAAAAGAAGCACATGAAATTTTTCCGAACCAAAAATACGGCATTTGATTGTAAGAGTTTTGATTGTGATCTGACTATCAAAGCCCTTTCTGACAAAACCTTAAAAGGATTTGATCATTGGCTTGGGCTCAAATCAGATTTTGTGGTTATTAGACAAATGTATACATTGAAGGTACTTATTACATTTAAATATTTAAATATGTTATTAAATATTTACATTTCAATAAATAAAGATTTTTATATATTTAGATATATAAAATGGGGCAGCACGGTGGTTAGCACTGTTGTCTAAGGCCAGGGTCTTTCTGTGTGGAGTTTGTTATTAATAAAAAAACTTTTATAATGACTAACTATTCAGCAGACCTCTTTATTATTAATTTAGATTTAATCCAAGTGACAAAATACTGGGCAAAAGCACATAAAGTGCTTTAGACTGCAGTTCCTTGAATGACCACATGAAGGTGAGTGAGTCCTCATAGACTCTTACTTAATATGACCAGCTTGAAGAGATTTATTTTTACATCTGCATTTATTGACGGACTTCGATAACCAAGCTTGCAACAGTTAGCTGATAATCTATCACTCCACCCACTTTTTGAACAAGATGCTTCAAAATGTGTAGTTCACAAATCAATGAGTGCTGACATCTTGAATTCACAGTTTATGGCATTTTAAGCTTGAGGCATAAATACACAACTAACCAGCTTTTAAAAGACAAGAGATTTGACCATGAATGCAGAAATAAAATACACTTTATCCTGATCTTACCAAACAAGGAGAGTACCCCACACAGTGCCCACACTAGAAGTGACAGCCACACACTGCCTCTGTTCATTAAGACTCCCTTCGGTGCAATGAAGATCCCACTGCCCATCACTGTTCCAGTGATGAAAGATACAGCAGGTAGCAGCCCAAGCTCCCTCCGAAGGTGCACCAGCTCCTCATCTGTCTTCTTCTTGTTATCTTCCTCTTTATTCACCTGTGTGTGTCCCATTTCTCCATGGCTGTGGGTCACAAAGTAAATGGGCTTAAAGCTATAATAGAAAGAAGCGTAGCCTCGACCTACATGTTTTTCTTTGCTCACTCACACTTACTCCATTGTCCAGCCTGACTAGGGAACAAAGCCAGTACTCTTCCAGTCTTCAGCAATTAAATATAGCAGCTTTAAGCCTTGATGCTTTTGTGTCTAGCTTGTCAGAGTCCTTTTAGACTCAAAGAGAAAAGAGTTGGGGTGTTGCAGGACAGCTACTTTTAACAAGGTTCACACAAACTGTCACTTCCCTCTGATACCCTCTGAAGCTCAGTTTCACACAGTTTATGTGTTCTCATTTGCCCATACCTCCTTGAGACTGTTCATTTATCACTGCTTCCCTTCCTGTAAAAGTCACCACACGTCAATGATATTTACAGAATGTGTGATTATGAGTTATGAGAAGAATTCAGCTACACATTGCCTCATGTTTCTTTGTCAAGTTAAATAAACCTTTTTGAAGATTGTTTGACCAGTCTGGGAGTAAAATGTTTATAATGTGAAGTCGTATTAGTGTAAACCTAAGCAATGTGGTTTATATCCATCTCTGCAGACTGTATTTTTAAATATTAAGATTATAAACTATCCACTTGAAAGACTGCTAAAGCACTCTAATGCATTGTGAAACTATGTGTCTGAGCATATTAAGGGCTACATTAAGAATTTATTACCTTTGTGATAAAAGTGTATTCAACATAATATATTGTAAGTGTTAAAGCCTACAGTGTGAGACACCTTGTCTCACCAATGATAAATGACACAGTGCATATATAAAAGAAAAAGCTATTGTGGTTCAAGGACAAAAAGAGATACAAAATAACAGAGAGATTAGTTGTAAAGATTGTAGATTTTACTGACGCGAATTAGCAGACATGACAGTCTTGCAATTTCAAATCCAGGCGCAACCACTGCAAACATATGTGTAGCGAGCTCGGATACGGCCACACACACACGGCCACACACACACGCTGGGTTGCCGTGCAACGTCTTTTATTATACAATGTGCACACACAGTTGACTGTTTTTCCGCCGTCCGACGCACTGTTCCTTGCGCGTCTTCTCCGACATCCTCTCCTCCTCCTTCTCACTGTTTAAATGAGAAAACACACAGTTCATCAGCCCCTGACAGCCGGCACCTGCTGAGCTCCGCCCAGCGAGCTCACTGCCACACTCCTCCCTTGCAGCTGCGCCAGGGACCACACCCCGCCACAATATGATCATCAATGGTTTAGGTCTAGATGGAGAACAAGCAGTTTATCTGACGTTGTTTCAACACTGGTAATGTCAAGGCAGGAAATGATTCAGCCTCTGGAGGCCTATATCTTGATATCTATATGTCCATAATTCCCTTTCCAAATGAAAATGTGTGAGTGCACAGAAAACAAATTAATTAATTAATTAAGAAAAATAGCTAAAGTGTTTTAACGGTTTAACTGGGACAGATGAGATGTTTCCATGCCGCTATGTGGTGATAGATAGAAATTGTAATAACTACACTTTCTACAGACATGTGAAAAAGAAAGTCCACACTTACTGCTCCCATAGAAATGAAGAGGATAAAGAACAACCAGGTGCTACAAATCCCCTTGTTTAACTGATCGCCAGTAAGTGTGACGACCTTGTGGAAAGTCGAAGTTTTGGCAGTTTGTGGGTCTAAAGCATTCAGGTGTGTATTAACATGATGCTACAAACATCCCAAGAGTGGACGTCCCAGTAAATTCACCTCAAGATCAGACTGTGCAATGTGCCAGGAAAAAGCGTCTTCGCTCTATAAAGAACATGGCAGCATGGTTAGAAAAGTTGTGCCCGAACAAACAACAAGACTTCTGAACAATGTCCTCTGGACAGACAGGATTCAAGTCGAGATGTTTAGCCATAATGCATAGCACCACATTTAATGAAAACCAAACACAATATATCAGTACAGACATCTCATAAAAACTGTCAAGCAGAATGGTAGAGTGGTAATGATCTGGACTTGCTTTGCAGCCAGAGGACTTGGTCACCTTGCAGTTATTGAGTTGACCATGAACTCCTCTAGAATACCAAAGTTGAAATAATTCATTCAAATTATTGCTGCTAAAGATGGTTGAACTGAATCATTGGGTGTAGGCTACTCAGTTTTTCACAGGATTTCTCACAGTCCTGTGAAAACTTTCTTTTTCACGGCACTGTGTGTGCTGTTCACTCTGTTGTAGATCACATAAAAAGCAAAACATTAAGACAAGTGAACATGAAAATGAATAAGGAGTGTGCATTTGCCTGACAAAGATTGTCTGATAAAGACAAATTTGTTGTCTTTGTCCATTTTTTTTATTCTTACATTTCAACCACTTTTCATTGTCTTCATCATCAAACAAAGACATCTGTGTCTACAAGATGTTTCATGTGACCTATACATATATTTTCTTTGATCAAATTATTGTTTGCAAGGTAGAATCAACATCCTTTCTTTTTCTTTTCATTGACAAATCAAATTTGTACTTAAGGAAACGCTTTTAATCTCATTTAGAAAAACAGCTTTGTTCTTTTTCTTTTTTCCGATCTTAGCCCTGAAACTATGACTAGCAGATGATGTTAGCCTTTTCTGTGCCTCATCCAGTGGTTAAAGTGGGATTTGGGAAATGAGTCAAACTGGTATAATGGTAGTAAAAGGGTGGAATTTGGAAACAACATCAGTAGCTTAAACTGAAATTCTAATTACTCATGATTACTACTTCTAGAAGCAGGTCTTGTAAGTCAGCAGCCATATTTAAAGGTATCTGGACACTTACTTTGATCCATTATATTATTTAAATTTCATTTTAATGGTCAATGTGACATACAAAAAAAAAAAAAACATGAGTAGGACTAACCTAGTAATGATCATGATATCAACGTACCACAATAGTCCAAACCCAGTTTTGCTTGCTCTTACTGTCCAATATGAAGTTTTAATAGCATTCAGTTATTATCAGACATTCCACAACATGCAAATAACTAGATAACTTTAGCATCACATCATGTATTAAAAATATCTAACAGCATTCATTATTGTTTATATATAAGCTTTAAATTTCTGATCCTTACCTTTGAAGAGAATCTCCCATCTTCCTCTCCTGACCTCTTTCTCTTTTGTCTTCCTCCATCTTTGAGAGCGAACTTATCACACACCACCTTTCCTTTTTCTTCCAGGAAACTGCAACAACAGCAACCGGAGATAACGGTAGCTAGCAGACACAGTGTGTGCCAAACGCTACAGAGCAGTTTGTTTATTTGGCGATATTCGTTGAGGTATTTGAAATTAGATGCCACTTCAAGAAACATCTTGTCCCTGCATCTTCTTTGCATCGACACCACGCTGATGATGTGTGCAGGTGACAACGTGTGGTGACTTAGCTGCTTCCATGGCATCCGCTGGAAGGGCCAGGGTGCACTACATGAAAAATAAGACTGACTTTACATCATTTTGTATTAAATGTCTAATCAGGTTAAACAAAAACTTCACCCCTGCCTTTACCATACTGCATTTAGTGAGTGTTTAAAGTGTGAATGTGAGTCAGGCATGGTGGCTCAGCATGGACTGAAAACAAGGGTGGTCCGGTATTTTTCTCCTCCACTCTTTCTGTGTGTGTCCAAGAACTGTCTTGTTAATCCAACTGGGGAATTCCTATTGTGCAGCAGACCTTTGTAAGGCCCTGACTGCGCGGGAGGTTTAAGATCCTAAACATTCAGATTTGGATGATTTGGGGTCATCACGTTTGCCTTTGTATGTGTGTGTGAGGTATTTGCATGTATTTGTGTAACAGTAGTGGCGAGATTTCAAACACCTGAGGTTTATGTGACTGCATTTTTGAGTCAAGGGCGCTGCTGTGGACTAGGCTACTCTCCTTGGTTCTGCTGCTGATTGAAGCACAAAGAGCATTCCTCAGCTGTGAATCAGAGGACAGAGGTCACTGACATTGCTCTAAATTAGCACTGAAACCCTCTTTGAATCTTGGGCCATGTTTGCATACATATATAAAGACACATAAAGCACCACTTTAGTCCCCTGAAAAGAGACCTCCCATTTATATGAGCATTTTTATCTAACCTAGTCTAAACCATGTGCTGTCTACTCACTGTTAAGTCTGGGAATTTCCAGCGAAAGTCAAACCCAATGACTCTGCTCTACCTCCCTGTTTTTTGGGAAAAGTTAGAAGAAGAATGTAGAGGGCACTGGCTTCAGAAATACTACACCTTGTAGAGATGGTGCCTATTTTCCTGCACCACAGAGGTGCGTGCACCTGACTAAACGCCAGCAGGCTCTCCCAATGGCTTAAATGAAGGAGATCTAAGTCAAAACTGAATAATATTGTTTTTGGTTCATGTATGATCATGATTTAACCTCTTTAAAAAAAAACAGTGGTTCTTCAGATTTCAAAGAGTCTGGGTGGCTCGTGTCAAGGCTGATGATATGCTAAGGCAATACTTCTTGAGGCAACTTAAACACTCCCAGACTTTTGATAGCCTGGAAAAAGTTTTGATAAATTTTTTTTAAAGCATTTTATTCTGAATAAAATCCCTAACAGTTTGGATTGTAAGCATCCAAAATACACATATTACTTTTACCCCGACTCTAACACAAACTGGGATGAAGCTCAAAGTTTATGAAACAGAATTTCTGCTACTCACTTCCAAGTACTTGGATGATGACTGAGTCATGACAACATATAGTCAACAATGTGTCTGAAAATATGAAAAAGCTGTAAACTGCAGTATAAATGAATGTAAGTTCAGTTTCTGGAGGAATTTCATGCTGCACTTGTTTGTAATGTAGCATAACTGTGCACAGTTTTCCATCTTAAAGGAAAATCAGCAGACCACCCTGTAGAGATAAACTTAATTGCAAAATCTGTTTTAGCATTGCTGTTGAATGGCTTTGTCACATTGCAATATTAGTTTAACCTGTGGCTGTGCAACAGTGGCACCTGCAGGTGAAGCTGTGGAAGTTGTGGAAGTGCAAAACTAATTGCTGTTAAACAACAATTGGGACAAATTTTACAGTTACAGTTTTTGTATTTTTGCCTGCACACACTGCCGTAATGGATTTCAAACCAATCAGTTATCATGTGATTGAAGTGCAGTTTTTCAGCTTTAATTAAAGACGTTTACTGTTAACACAACCCCCACTC
>VVHJ01038451.1:0-11273 GCA_015107715.1 Tylochromis polylepis
TGTTGATGCCACAAACTAGTCTCTCTTATTAGTTCTTCACTCAGATCACCAAATCTGCAGCTTTTTGCTTTAATCCGTAAATCACTTACATAGGATTCAACAGTCTCACCAGTCCTCTGATTCCGCGTGTTGAACTTGTGTCTTTCCATCGTGACGTTGGTTTGTGGGCTGCACATTTCTCTGAATTTCCTTTTGAGGCACTCAGGATCCTCCTTCGATTCTGCAGGAATAAGGACTCATCCTCCATCGCCGGCTTCTGCCGCGTAAACAAAAGACCGCTCCCGCTCTATAGCTTCGGGGCCTGCTAAGTTGAGCAATATGTAGGCTTGTGTGCGCGCTGGCTTGTCAGAGTGTGCCGCCGCTATAAAAATGTCATATTCTTGCTCAAAAATGCGCCAATTTTCAGCAACATTGCCATTGAAAACAAGCGGATCTGGCCTCCTTCCGCCATGTTGGCTGTAGTCCGGAGACAAAAAAATGCACCCACAAAATAGACTTGAGACGAAAAAAAAAATACCGTTAACTACGAAGTACGTGTTCTGTCGCTTCTGACACCATGTTATATGTTCACCAGTATGATAATGATGAAGCAGTGGATTCAGTTGACGTGATTTTATTAACCAGCAGAGCAGCAGCAAACTTACATGCTCGGATTCAATAGCCGAATGCCGCATACGCCACTCAAACATATATAGACCTACACGGAGGTACGGCAAGCAGATTAGGACAAAATACAAAACTGACAACAGGTTATCTACAATGGACTTTAAAGTCTTATTCAGCCACTCCACCAGCCCGTCAGTCTGAGGGTGGTAGACGCTGGTCCAGATAGATTTAACGCCCAGTAATTCGTACAGCTCTTTCAGTGTGCAATACATGAACGACGTGCACTGGTCAGTCCGAATCTCTTTCGGGATGCTGACTCGGGAGATGACCTCAAACAGCGCCTGCGCCACACTTTTTGCAGAAATGGTGCGTAGCGGCACTGCTTCCGGGTATCGCGTTACATAATCCACAAAAGCTAATACAAAGCGATAGCCGCGTGCACTCCGGTGAAATGGCCCGATGAGGTCCATGCCAATACGTTCAAATGGGACCTCCGTTAATGGTAAAGGGCACAAAGGTGCTTTTGGAATGGCCGGCTGGTTAACCAGCTGACACTCCGGGCAGGACGCGCACCACCGGCGCACATCCGCTCGGATGCCCAGCCAATAAAATCGTCCCATTATTCGCTCCAGAGTTTTGTCACATCCCCTATGCCCTGCCATGGGGTTATAATGAGCCGCCTGGAAAATCATTTCCCGGTGGCTTTTAGGCAGCAACAACTGGGTGTGTTCTTCCTCTGTGCGAGTGTCACGACTCACGCAAAAAAGCCTATCTTTCAGTAATACAAAATGCGGGTAGGTCCGCGCTGTTTCAGGGTGCACCATGTGACCATCAATTCGTATCACTTGGTCAAAGGCTGAGCATAGGGTGTTGTCACGAGACTGCTCTAGTGGAAAATCTTCCATGCAGTGAATTACTGGAGCCGACGGGGCCTCACAAGAAGGCCCTGCCGTGTCCTCCTCCCCAGAGTCAATGTCGGACAACCCCGCTTCACCGCTGAGCGCAGCGCAGACACCACACGCCGCTAAAGGTGGTGATCGCATCCCCAGCAGGTTATTAAACGCCGGCCAATTCGTTCCCACTCCTCCTCCGGCCAATGGCATGCGACCGCCGTGGCCCGAAAGACCTCCAGGAAGGCATGGGGGTCGTCTCCCTCCCCCATATGGTAGAGGGACACCGGTGGGGGCGGCGCTGGCAAGGAGCCAGCCCACTGCGCCAGTGTGCAAGAAGGGTACATAATATTCTGGTACACTTACGGCTAGAAAGTGAGTGTCATGTATGCAGACTTCTGAGCTCTCTATCCAGATAACGCCCTCATAGAAAGCACACAGATTGTTAACTGCAGTGCAAATGCATCTGCAGCAGATAAATTCCTGCTTTGAAAACATTTTACAGGATGACAACTCTGTCTTTTTCTCTTTTGAGACTTTTTGTAGCAGAACCCCAGCGGACATCAGCGCTCCCTCCTTCAAGATGGAGGACTACAGTGGGATATTTGAGAATGTCAGTTTCTCAAATAAACTTCACTGCGTACAATTTCCCAAACACCACCATGCTTTTGCCATTTAACAATGTCATCGTCATCATCCACACCATCATCTTCATCATGAGTTTTCTGGGTAGAACACTGGCCATCTACATGATGGCCCACTATGCAAAAAGGAACACAGCTGTGCACAATGTGCACATACAGGCCTGACTAGGCAGATTAGATCAAAGTGTAAGGTAACACTCCTGGTGGTGACTTTTGTTCTGGTGTTTGTACTTTTTTGACTTGTATTTTTTTACTTTCAGCGTTGTCAACCTGATTCATATCATCCCTGAAAACGATATGGACATCTACTTTCAGTAAACCTTCAAGGTCAGCTTCCAGAAGATATGTTCCGAAAGCAAATGTTGCCAGAGCTGCAGAGGTGCTGCAAAGTAGAAAAAATACTACCAAGGTAAACCACAATCATGTTTTCTCGCTTAGAAAATGCACACAGTTGTAATGTGATCGATGCACATTAACATTCTTACGCATGTCATAAAATATTCAGTTTGCAGCAATAACAGTCTGGCAGACCTCTGACCTGCCACAAGTAGGATTTGTTTGGCACTACTTCGAGATGTTTCTACAACTGCTCTTTAAAGATCAAGTGGAAACGCTGTTATAGACTGCTTCTTCTCTAAACAGATTAGAGCTGCACTTGAGTCATTGTCCTGTTATAGAAACACACTGGGTCAAATTCAGTGAAGTTTACAGGGTATGGCGTGGCTTGCAAAATGGATCAAAAGATTTCCATCCACTTCAACACCAAGAAAGCTCCCTCAAATAATTACACTTCCTTCGCCATGCTTGGAAGTTGCCAACAAGCACTTTATTTGTTCTGTGCCTTTTTTTTTTTTTCCCAATGTCAAACAAATATTCATCTACCATGAGTACTTTTATAGTCTCCATTCTCTCCTTTCTTTGTGTTTATTTGCTCATTTGAATCTTTTCCTGTTGTTGATGTGGCTTTTTCTTGACAACTGTGTTGAAAAAGACCAGTATTTCAAAAATTACCTCCCATCTCCTTTTCCTAAACACTTTTCCTTGACCTTGATGGAAAACAACAAAGAACGGTGTGCCGAAGAAGTCGAAAGAGAAGCATGGTGCACAGAGAATCCAATCACACTTACACTGGACTCCTTAACATTGACATCCCAGATGTCTGCTGTCTTGACACTTCTGCTACCCCAACATCTTCCCTTCCTAAATTGTTTTACGCGGGTCATATAAATAAGAACAACTGGTGGAAAATATCACTTCATTACAAAGGTCTTCTCACTGAATGTTTAGAGCTGAGACCTACATAACTGTGCACCTCAGTTATACTGTCTTTTCTCATCAGCATGCACACACCGAGTGACTCTTGCTTTGCTTCATTTTGGTATTGGATCTTTTTAGGATGACCAGATATCCCCCCTTTTTTTAAGTGGGACAGCACAACCTTTTTGCATCTTGTCCTCCTGCAGTACATGCACTTTTTAAAAGTCTGGCTTTTACACAGTCCGCAGGAAGGGAAGGCTTTTTATTACAGTCAACTGATGGTTACCCTGTCTGATGTTATCCCTTTCAGTAAAGGTTACAAGATACAAAAATGTCTATCACTTTGCAGATTTTGCAGACTTCCCCAAATAAAAAATTAAGCTTAGAGTTATTTTTCAGTTTTACACAGGAGAATATTTTGTGTAGAGTGACACAGTCTGTTTGTGTGTGTGTCATAATTGGGTAAAGAGTACTAAAATTGCCAAATGTGGATCAAAAAAGGTATACCAATCTAAGGATGTATCTCTACTAAAGCCCAAAAACTGCGACCTGACTGGCCAGCAGTTGAAATAACAGTGAAATAACAGATAATACCAGGATACATCTGCATACATAACACAATTTATCGGTGGAAGTCATGGTTGCTGAAAATGTGCCCATGTTGACAGGTGTACAGATCATTCAAAACAAGGACACGTCCAAGCATTCATTTTTTTTAGCAGTAATATAATCTCAGCATTCAAATGCTCAGCACGGCATGTGCTTTTGGCAACATGGTCAAATGTTTTCCAGTCCCTGAATTGCAAATATCAGCTTGTGCACTCTTTCAGTTTCTGGCATTGTGGATAAGCCTGAAAATTATAATCAATACATATATATATTTTACACAGTTCTCAAGCCCAAAACCAGTCCTGAGCCCAGAAGATTTTAAAACCAATGTTTTGTGTTGCTGCATTTATTAAATTTCCAATCTGTTATTGTGTCTCCTTTTGTTTCCAGAGTCCATCCAGCTGAAGGATCTCAGCACCGCTGACAGTGAGCCTTTCAACACAAAAAAAATGTGGTGAATGGCCAGTGATCACTAAGCTTCCAGCTGATCAACCAGCTGGTTCTGTGTGAGGTTTGCCTGTTCTCGCTGGGACTACATGGGTTCACTCCGGGTACTCCGGTTTCCTCTCACAGTCCAATGACATGCATAGGGTTAGATCAACTGGTAGTTGTAAATTTGCTGTAGGTATGAATGGATGTCTATCTCTCTGTATTAGCCTTGCAATGCTTGTTAAGAAGGGGGTCTAAGGGGGTCTACCATGACCTGGATGACTGAGAACCTTCACAGACACTTGTTAAGAAGGCTGAACTCCAACTTTTAATGTTAATAAGAACATTTTATGTAATTTTTATTGTGCATTTCTAGAAACTTGTATAACATTTTCTTTTATCTGCTCCCTCAGCAGTATTGTTAACATCTGCTCCAAAATCACAGGGTTCAGGCAGAGAAATGTGTGTTCACACTGGGAAAATCAGACAAAAAACAAAAACATAAATATCCACAAATATCCAAATATCCATCCTGAACATGTTTTGTCATCCAAGTTCAGGAAGTTGTTTTCAGGTCGCCGTTACCTTGTGGAACAAACAGAAACTCATTCTCTCAGCCGTTATATTACTTTACGCTGACATGGGTCATTTAGATTACATTTTCTGTGATTGTTCATTTCTAGACATTTTCCCTTGTTACTCTATTTATTTTTAATATATTTATTCATTTGTATTTGTATTTATTTTTTCCTTTACCTCATTGTTTGTTGATCTCTGCCTTGACTTGCAACACTACTTGTGATTAGGGTTTAAAAACTATAGGTTGCCCAGTTGGGATTAATAAAGTTGAAAGTGAGTATTTTCAAATAGCGGTATTATACCCCGTGTTTTCTAAGCTGCATGTCTTAGTTTGCCACTGGTGCTGTTGTATATTTCACTGCTCTAAGAAACTTTTGTGCTGGAAGTGCTGACTTGAACTTACTGAGCATATTCAGGACTAAACAACTCTATCAGACTCTTTTGGTTTAATCACTGGAATCACTAAACAGCACTGCCCTGTGTTATATTTGTATCTTGAGCCAAGCAATAACCATGTGAACAATTCTGATGGTGAGTTTAATTACAAAGTAAAATAGATTTTGATGTCTCCAAGTAAAAAAAATAAATAAATAAATTGCCATGGCATCCATCCATCCATCCTCTCCTGTGTATTCAGCTCACAGGCAGCAGAGATGACCAGACCAGATAGGCACTGCCTCCAGTTCTTCCATAAGGATCCTAAAGTAAAGAAATAAAACATTTACACAAAATTCAGAAAACCCGAGTCTCTTTGTGAGGAACTTTAAAGTTTCATTATACTTCTGTTTTTGATGTTAGTGGGTTTTCTTTGTATTTTCCCCTTCTATGATTAATGATTTAACATTGTAATTTTTATAAATTCAGACATATCCAAAACCAGTGTTGTGCAAAAAAAAAAAAAATGCACATTGTAATATACACACTGAAAGAATTATTGTAACTTTACTCTGTTATTATTTTCAGTTATTAACAAATGTGTCTGTCCATGTCACACGTCACCTTTTGTTTGTTGTCCTTTGAAGGTTTTTTTATTATTACTACAATAGTAGCATTTTGTCATCAGAAAACAATGCTGTAAGAGTGAACATAAACCAAAATATTAAAGATGAAGGTGGCCAGACTTACAGTGAGCCGAAACTCAATAAAAGAGATCTGAAACAGAGAAGATATTCCTCATAGGGTAGAAACTATAAATGACTACGTTTTCATCGTTACAATGTTTACATATTGCCACTATAAAAGGGATCTGTTACAGCTTTCTGTTCAGGTAGTTTCGTTTCACGGAAAGAGGACGTATAAATCCATAAACAAATTTTAATATAACTGGAATCGTTAAAATTTCTTGGTAATCATAATGTTTTAGATATTCTTTAGACGCATGATGGTGTTTGAACAGCAGCAGTCTCAAACTGATGTAGTCCAAGTCCACGTCCACGGTGTAAATCTTTCCCAAAAAATGTGTCATTACTTTAAACAGAAAAAAGCTCCCACAGAGTTTGGCACACCTGGACAGCTTGGATGACCTGTTTGTATTCTCAGTTCACTGCTGTTCTTCAAGAGAAGGTGTACAATCTCAGTTACCTCCCTCCCGACTTACGAGGGATCTGAATTAAGAGATTAATTAAAATAAAGAATAAAAATACTGACGGCCACCAGTGCTGCCCCTCAGCCTCCTAGCAAATGTACATACAGTGGTGTGATAAAGTGCTTGCCCCCTTCCTGATTTCCTGTTCTTTTGTATGTTTGTCACACTGAAATGTTTCAGATCATCTAACAAATTTAAATATTAGACTAAGAAAGTTTCTTTGACTAGGCCACTCCAAAGTCTTCATTTAGTTTCTTAAGGCATTCAGAGATGGACTTGCTGGTGTGTTTTGGAGCTTTGTCCTGCTGCAGAACCCAAGGGTGCTTCAGCTTGAGGTCACAAACAGGTGGCCGGACATTCTCCTTCAGGAAGTTTTGGTAGATGGCAGAATTCAAGGTTTTCCAGGTCCTGAGGCAGGAAAGCCCGAGACTATCACACTACCACCAGAATATTTTGCTGTTGGTATGAGGTTCCTTTTCTGAAATGCTGTGTTACTTTTATGCCAGATATAACGAGACACACACCTTCCAAAAAGTTTAGCTTTTGTCTCGCCAGTCCACAGAACATTTTACCAAAAGTCATCAAGATTTTTTCTGGCAAGCCTTTATGTTCATGAACGCTGACCTTAACTAAGGGAAGTGAGGCCTGCAGTTCTTTGGATGTTGCTCTGGGCTCTGTTGAGACCTCTTGGATGAGTCATCACTGCACTCTTGGGTTAATTTTGGTCGGCCGGCCACTCCTGGGAAGGTTCACTACTGTTCCATGTTTTTGCCATTTGTGGATAATGGCTCTCACTGTGGTTCGCTGGATTCCCACAGCTTTAGAAATGGCTTTATAACCTTTTCCAGACTGAGAGAGCTAAATTACTTTGTTTTTAATTTGTTCCTGAATTTCCTTGGATCGTGGCATGACATCTGACTTTTGAGGATCTTTTGGTCTACTCCAGTTTGTCAGGCAGGTTCTGTTTAAGTGATTTTTTATTGAGAACAGGTGTGGCAGTAATCAGGCCTGGGTGTGGCTAGAGAAATTGAACTTCCAAACAAAGATGTGATACACCACAGTGCATTTATGTTATATCAAATTTGTTATTCAAATGGATATACACCACTGTATATCCATTTGAAAATCCCAGGTGACTTCCTCCTTGAGTTATCGCATTCAAAAGATTTTCAGAAAATTTGACCTCTGACCTTAACCTTGAGTTAGTGGTCACTGAGATTCAAACTCATGCAGGGTTTTAGTAGATATACCTATGACATGAATTTCCAAATCTTACGTCACCTTGTTCTAGAGTTTTCACATTCACAAACTTGGGTGTCCATGCCGCCCACCCATCCAGCAGATGAGTTGGGTCTTTGTAATGTTATGGCATGGACATGTATGACTGCATTTGAAATTGGGTCATTGGTGCCATTAGTGTTTATTGATGATGTGCTGACAGAAGTAGTAGGATGAACAGTTGGGTGTACTCGGCTATACTCTGTCACATTCTGCCAAATGCTGCAAAACTGATCAGACAGGGCTTAACAATGCAAACGGATAATGACCCCAAGTATACTGCAAAAAGCAACGCAAGAGTTTCTCTGGGTTAATAAATCAGATATTCTTCAGCAGCCAATTCAGTCACCTGATCTCAACCCAACAACTTTTCAGTTATTAAATGCAAAATTGAATGAGGCTGCTGTAAAGCCCAATGGGGCATCTCAAGGAGGGAAACAGCATTTTAGTGATGGGTTCTAGATAGACTTGGTAGCTTGAGCCTATCCCAGCTATCACAGGTTGAGAGACAGGGTACACCCCTGGACAGGTTATCAGTCCATCACAGAGATAACACACTCAAATCTACAGCCAGTCACCAATTAATCTAAAAGCCTTGTCTTCAGACTTTTCTTCCCCACACATGCAAAGGGAGATCATGCAAATTTCATGATCATGGAAACCATTGCACCACCATGACACCTTTGTTATCCATAGTCACCGAATATTTTTTGCTGCTTTACATTTAAAATATAAACTCATTTTGGCAATGATCTGATGATTTTAAAGTAACACATCTAATTAAAAAAAAACAGCTTAACCACTTCCATACCACCCAATCTCCTCTAAGACATACGTATGAATGTTTAGCTCTTTTCTGCTCCACAGCCTCCACACTTAACTCTCCTTTAAGAAACTTTGCATCACACTGCTTAGCCCTTATTCTGCTGTGTTTTTACTGACAACCTGCTTTGTGGTAACTTCTGAGGGTGGACACACACACAAAGTTTTGCAGTCATGCAGCTTTTGTTCCAGCTACTTCAATGTCATATGCTAAACAGTATTGTTATTAAACAGAAAACAGTGCATAGTACACTAGAAGTGTTTTTTGCTCTCTGCTGATTCTAAGAAAAATCAGCCAAGAAAGACTAAGCACAAGTACATGTGATCTTTCATACACACACATAACCTCAACTATACTCAGAAACAGACATAAACTAATGGCCAAGAAACCCCAGAGGTCTTTCCAAACTTTGACAGGAATTACAGGAATGGTTTATTCCGCTAATATTTTGCACCACTAAAAGACACTACAATACAGCAGAAATCACAAGGGGTTCTCACTACGCGAACACACCTCCAGGTCCACTGGTCAGGTTTTGTCTTTGGTTTTAGAAAAACAACATTGTGGGGGTATTTCATCTCACCCAGACCTACAGAGTGAGGCCCACTATTAATTTCCATTAGCAGCACAATTCTGGGGAAGACTCTGGCCTTGCTAGAAAGCACGTTCTTCCTTGCAAAGCGACAAAACAGTACAGTTTGTTAATCAGCATGACACGTCTACTTTCTTTTCTTGACATTTAGTGCCTTTTTTTTTACAATGCCAGATTTTAACAGTGCAAAGTATGTGTGTAAAAAGCGGTCATGAAATAAAGAGCTAACAATTAACACAGTGACATCTGAATGCACATAGATTTAAAAGAAAAACTCAAAAAGCAGTTTTGTGGAACTCGCAGTTATTGCGGTCATTTAGCAAATTCTGAGAAGCACATGAGACCAGCAAATGGGAAGTCCAGCAATAAAGTTGAGGGAAGCTGTTGCCCCTGAGGCTTGAGGGTGATACCTGAGAGTGAAACAGCTCATGGGAACAATGGACAACACTGAGATTATCCCACATTTCAAGTGACAGCAGACATTTTTGTCAGGAAAGTGAGGAGACTGTCACACAAGATTTGTCACTATAACAGTGTGAACAAACCACGGCACTCAGTATAACTTTTTCAATCTAACTTTAGATTTAAAATATGAATTATTAATATTTTTTTTTAAAAGCTGAGCGGTAAGCTCCTCTCCCTGCAGCCCTCTTCACGTCACGCACTGTACCAGCGGAAAAGGTGCAGGTTAATTATTGTGAAGGTCGTTGACATTATTGATGGCTGGAGGACACAGCTGTAAAGGTACCGCAGGAGCCTTTCTGAGAACCTGTTTGCAATTAACTGACACAGGACATATCACAGATCAAAATATATGTGCAATTATTGCTCCTAAATATGAACATTAAGCAACTGCATAAAGTTTTTAACATGTTTGCAGAACTTATGAACAGAGGTCCCAGGTGCAAGTGTTTTGTTGTTGAAAAGAACCATGCCGAATGACACATTATTAGCAACACCATTTTATTTGAGGCCAAAAACAGCCAAAAATACATAAATAAAAGATGCTGACTTCAAGTAGTTTAATTACATGTAAATTTCCCATGTTTTGTTACGTCCGTACAATTAAATTTAATGGAATCTGGTTGAATGAAATTTACTTGATATGTATACATTCAGCTTATAGCAAGCATGTTTTCTTTAATGATTAATAACTTTATTAAATAAACATTTGATTTTATATACTGTAGTTCAGTTGCATTTTGCTCAAAATTATCACTTCGTGATTTTGAGTGTTTCAAGCAAATTTTGACAGACAAACTACAGAAAATCGGCGGCTATGCTAACTCTGCAGGTTCTACTTGGAAATTTTGAGACAAATGCTTACATCATGAAGCATATTACAGAGTGTTTCCCAGCTGTGCAGCACTCTAAGACATTTATGTTGAAAGGTGCGATTTAAATCAAAGCTTACTTCCTTTACTTACCTCAGTGATAACATGTTGATAAATAGCAAGTATGATAAAGGTGTTTTAGTTTTTCGTGTGTTATAGCAAACAGTAACTTTTGCACAATGGAGACAAAAGACAGAATTTATAGTTTTGAAAAAACACACAGCTGCTAACCACAAGATTCAACGTGCTAACGACTACCAGCCAGGTAGCTGTCCAGTTACTTTTCACTGTGTATAAAATGTAATTCCTAAACAGTTAATGCAATACTTTTGCTAAACCCTTCAATTAAAGCTGAAACCCTGCACTTTAGTCACGTCTTTGATTTAAGATGCCCTTGTTGGTGTACAGAGACAAAATTACAATAACTATGTCACTGTCCAAACACTGAAAACTGAAACTTACAATATACAAAGATATATAAAGGGACTGTAAACTGTAAAACAAAATAATAATAATAATAAATACTGACAATCCCCAGTACTACCCCTCGGCTTCCTAGTAGACACACATGGTATCCATTTCAAAACCCTACATGGCCCGCCCTGCGGGGTGACGACATTAGCCTGTCAGCCTTTTAACAGCTCAGG
>VVHJ01038452.1:0-11929 GCA_015107715.1 Tylochromis polylepis
GACCAAAGTACATCAGTGACCTCCTGACCCAGTATGAACCTCCCAGATCCCTCAGGTCATCTGGATCCTGTTTTTTATCAGTTCCCAGAGTCAGAACCAGACGTGGAGAAGCTGCATTCAGCTTTTATGCTCCATATATCTGGAACAAACTCCCAGAAAGCCTCAGATCAGCTGAAACACTCAGTTTATTTAAATCCAGGTTGAAGACTCACCTGTTCTCAACTGCATTTGAATAAAGCACCAAATCCGCACAGTTTTACTTTTAAGCTTAAATTTCAAAACTTACATTTTAACTACTGATTTTATCTACTGTTCCTTTCTTTTTTTCCATCTTAAATCATGCTTTTTATTTGTTTTTATTTGTTTTTGTTTTTTAATGTCTTTGTAAAGCACTTTGAATCACCTTGCTGTTGAATTGTGCTATATAAATAAACTTGCCTTGCCTTCTGGTTTTTAAGTGAATGGGGAAAAGTCCTCCAATGATGATATCTCCATGACAGTAGTCATGCAGAAGACTACTTTCTCCCAAAGAGGAGTGAAATACACTCATGAAAAATAACCACATCAAAAACATTGTGGATCCATGAAGGTACAACATGTGCATTTATCTATCAGATCTTCTTTCTTCATTTCTGGTCAGTAGCTGTCATGAACTTCCGATTGTGAATCATTTGCATTGTCAGAGGTTTTCGAACTCGATGCAAAACAGTCCCTCTAACTTAAATATTTCAAACACGAAAGCAACAAGATGATTTGAATCGCTCGCAGGTCACCCATATCTATTCATATTATAAGAAATGACTCAGCATATTTTGATTTTAAGGATTACTGGATAACACATTGTAGTTAATACAAAATGCAGTTAGCCCCAGACAGCAATCAGTGTCCAACTGACACTGAGTCACAATGACTCAGCCACATCTGTATGCATCTATGTATGCAGATATTTGGACATCTGGTTAATGCAATCTAACCTGGTTTATGACTTTTGCAATATTGTGAATGTAACACTTGCATTGTATTATTTTTATGTATTTGAAAGACATCTATATAGTATCTACATGTATTACTAAACTGGTGCGTGACGATTTAAAGGAAAAACCTAACCTGTTACTCTGCACAGTTCTTGTTTCTCTGTAAGGGGTCTTTTGTTTGCATGGTTTGCATCCACCTGTTCTCCAATCAAAAAGGTTTATGCAAATGATGACAAAGTATATCTGAGTGATCACCATTATGGGATTGGTTTCACAAAAACCATCACAAAAACACCAAACAGGGGAATATCGCTGAGAAGAATGGTGTTCTTTCCTCCATTAGATTCTCAAAGAGTCAGAAAATCAGTGCCAAGGATCACTAAAGCTATTCTGGAGGATTGGCAGGACACTGTTTTTTCTTTTAAAATGTCACCTGTTGCAAACATTTCTTTTTCTGTGGAACTAATTTGTTTTTGCTTCTGTAAATGCTGAAGATGCAAAATGCATTTTATTTGCATTGAAAATATTTTGAGAAGAGGAAAAAACGTGCTGAGCTCAAATTCTAAGTAATTTCTTTCTTTTTTTTGCAATCGAAAGACTACATTACTGATCCAAACGTTCATAGTCAGATGGAGTATTAAAAACCAATGTGGTGCAGTGTGCACTGCAACCCATGAGAGGGCAGCATGCTTCATATAACGGCCCTCATTGGGAATTATATGCCTAAATATACAATCCTTTCTACTTTACTTAAATCAATCACTAGAAATGCTATCACGCACTATAGCTAGAGTGCTGTTTCGCTGATGTTGCACACACTGTTACTGTGACATTCAGGCTTGAAAGCGAAGGATCATGACATCTGAGGAACTCGGTGAGAGATGTGAAGATTAAGCTATCAAACTCAAATCAAATTCCTTATAAGTCAAAAGAAGTAAGAATTATATTATACCCCCATTATACAAACGCCTAAACTGTATTATTTTATTTCCTTCTTTGGTATTTTTCAATATTATTTATAATATTATATGTATTTTTTATATAATTTCCACATTTATACGCAATTAATTAATTAGTAGTATTATTTTATTTTGTCACGTTATGTCCCAGTGCACAGTTACAGGAAACTAAGAGCAGCTTTTGCTTTGAAACCGCCCTCCTTTATGGATTGGGCCTCCGGTTCCCCACGCCTTGTGGGCCGTGGAGCAGATCATATAAAGAGGTTACATCCAGCTGTAGCAGCGGACACCCAGAGGGCACCCGGAGGAGGACCACAGGAAACAGATATGGCTTCATTAATGTGGGGACTGGTCTGCGTTATCGGCGTCCTCCTGGCACCGGGATCTTTAGGCACTTTCTCACAGCCCCGGTCGCACATTATGGCCCCAATTCCACGAATGTCCCCGCAGGTCTCCCCGAGGCTCTATGGGCGCCTCGAGGATAACAGATCTGCTGAACAAACATCAGACGAAGCACTCACTGAGGAAAAATTTCAGCAGCTCCAGGCGGATGATTTCACCGTCCGAGGAGTCCAGGAGCAGCGGGAGGCGCGAGCAGGTACCAACAACTACCTGACAGGAGGGACGTGATATCCATCCACCTGCTGTGCACGCGGTGTGCAATAGTCCTTTGCTCTCACTTTCTATATATTTCTTTATAATAGAAATTCACAATAACAGTAGATAATTTCTTAACTTTGTGGTAGCTGATTACTTTTTGAAAATTAATAGTTTCTTTATTCTAGTTTTTATGTCGGTGACTTTTGAAACTAAAGTTAATTTAGATAGTGCTTAAAATATATGTCCAAAAAACTTTCTTCTTCTTCTTCTTCTTTTTTAGCAAACAATCTTTTGTCTAATTGTCTACACAAGCTAACAGTTTCTTTGCTTATCCAGTATATTTTGATAATAATAAATAATTTTACGTTCAAGTAACAACTTTTTTTGGTTATCTTTTATGTTTAACAATTTTTTTTCAGTATAGTTTACCAGTTTATCCATTATCACTCTTTTGTTCTGTTAAATGGTAATCTACTATGTTTAACTCTCGTTTGTAACTGGCTAGCTGTAGCGCCATACTTTTTTCTCCTCACAATTTAACTTCATTCGTAGTTTCAGCTAGCTGTACTGTTTGTCCAACATGTTTAGTCACTAGCTTATTTTTTTTTTTAAATCCATAGGCTACTATTAGCTAACAGTTTAATCTCTTTGTTATATATTTACTGAGATGTTTTAACAAATTAATCATCACTTATCTATTCTACTAATTTGTGATTGTGCTTATCACTTCAGTTACTGGTTAACTGCTCAGACTTGTTCAGATTCATCACTTACTTAAATTGTACTGTTCTAGAAGAATTTATAGAATAAAGTAATCAAAAATTGATTAAAAAAAATTATTTTGACTGGTGTTGCACTACATTAAAGCAGCCAGAGCTCTAATTCTTTTCCCTCTCAACTTTTCTCTATCACTTGGCAAAGATGCTGGCACATATTCCACGTCTCAGCCACTACAAAAAAGCCCAAAGCTGCTTTCACCACTGCAAGACAAAGCTCCACCGTTTGGATCCTGGAAGCCTGCTGGAGACTCCAGAGGATCATCGGCAGCCATCAGAACTAATGCAGGTACTAAACTAAAACATTAATAATTCTGGTTTTCCTTTCATTTATAGAATATGAGTTTTGATCTGTGACTGAACATAAAACTTGACTCACTTCTTTTTTTGCAGTAACTGTTGCAACGCCTGTCTCAAGATAAGATAAACTGATTTTCATTAAAAAGAATAAAAACATGCTATCATTATTTTTTTCTTAAAGCAACAAGAATCAACTGCAGAAATCGACCAATAGATCTGGTTTTCATCATTGACAGCTCCCGCAGTGTACGCCCTGCTGAGTTTGAAAAAGCCAAGGAGTTCCTGGTGGACATGGTGGACAGTTTGGCCATTGGCTCTGATGCCACTCGAGTAGGCCTCGTCAATTATGCCAGCACCGTGCAAATCGAGTTTCTGCTGAACACATATTCTGACAAGTCTCATGTGAAGCAGGCACTGGCCCGTGTTGAGCCCCTTGCTTCAGGCACCATGACAGGGATGGCCATTAAGACGGCCATGGACAAAGCTTTCACCATGGAGGCAGGAGCCCGAGCTGGCTCCACAAGCATCGCCAAGGTGGCCATCATAGTGACAGATGGAAGACCCCAGGACAAGGTGGAGGAAGTGTCAGCAGCAGCACGAGCAGCGGGGATCGAGATCTACGCGGTGGGAGTTGACAGAGCTGATGTGGCGTCTCTCCGACTCATGGCCAGCCAACCTTATGATGACCATGTCTTCTATGTGGAGACCTATGGTGTCATAGAGAAGCTCACTTCAAAATTTAGGGAAACTTTGTGTGGTAAGGATGAAGATGATGATGATGGGAGTGAGGATAAACGTGTAGATCCCGGAAGTGATGATTACAGCCTAGATAGCAGGAAGGACGGTAACAGAATAAATGAACGTGATGATAAAGGAAACAACGGTACGTCAGAGCCATCCTTTTTTTATTCAGCTGTGATTGTATGGGCAGCACCATAGAGGGAATCTCCATTCTAAAGTTACAGTCCTCTTCTTTGACCTTTAGAACAAGGCCAAGGTAACTAGTGATTTACCTCCAAAAAGGGGATCATTAACTATTGCCATTCAGGTGGAGAGAAAGTAAGAATGGCGTTAATGTCGCCGGCATTAAACATGCAGAACAAGTTATACTAACCAACTTTAAAGAAAAGACCAACCTCCTGTCACTGGTTGATCTGCTGACGTGGAGGAAACTCTTAAGTACTTCGATACTTTAAAATGGTTGAAACCTGATATGATGCTGCCTTTATTTTCACAGAGAGCGTGCTGCTCTTCACGTGCTGCACTGCAGTTTGCGCCTCATGACGTGTGCCTTGCTTAGTTACCTGCAGGCCTGCTCAGGTGCTCTCCAATTATGGCTTTCGCAGCCTCTCACATGACATTAATCGCCACGTATCATAAAAAGTAAAATAATTATTTTATTTGTGTAAACTAATTTTAAGTGGAAATTTCAAGATTTTTCAGTTAAAAAACAGTTGATATAAAAATGCCAGGCTTAGTTTCTCCTTCCAAATTGTGGTACCACACAAACTAACAAAGTCCGTTTCTTATGCTAGCCATGCACCATTATACATTATGTCAAACTTTGCATATGAAAGGCATGTTGAAAATCTTTCAAAGTACAAAGCTTGGTCCTAAAGAATAACTTGAACACGAGGATTGAATTCAACAGACCTCTGTGTTTCGCTGAAACCTATCCGTCCACAGCAGTGACGTAACCTCCAACAGAATCTGTGTTTGGATTTTATCTGTTTGACTTGTACTGCATGGAATTTTCTTTTTTAATAAAAGTTCTGGAAACTTAAATTTAAAAACACCTCTTTCTTCACAAATAAATCTTTACTATAACATCACCGTAGCTGAAGCACAGACATCAATCTAATTTGCATGCTGCAGATTGCTAGAAGCATACTTGCAATGTACTAACATAGAGGCACAACACAGATTTCAATGAATCACTAGACCTAAGCCAATCAGACACTGGAGTGTTTCTTTTCAGGTTTGGAGCCATGTGCTCAGGGACACAACTGCCAACATATTTGTGTCAACAGTCGCGACTCTTACAACTGCAAGTGCCGCCCAGGTTACATCCTGAACCTGGACAAGAAAACATGCTCGCGTAAGAGGCTTTATCTTTTTCTCCACATTTATATCCATTGTTTAACCTTTCTTTTGTTTTGTTTTTTTACCAACCCCTATATTTTTTCCTGTTTTTGTCTAATTACCAGGTTCATTGTCTAGCTGTAATGCCTTTCCATAACCTATATTTTTTAAATATAGTCACAATTTATTACATTGCCTCAAATATGATGATATTTGAACAACGAAGTTTATGTCTGTGAAAGGGGGGAACAAAATTCATGTGTACTGACTATATATATATATATATATATATATATATATATATATATAATTAGGCAATTTATCTGCCTTACTTCCATATTCTCCCTGTGCATGAACAGAGGCACTGCGAGAATATGTCAACTCATATCTACTAAACTTGGGAGGGGCACATCCATGACTCTTGTGCTTAGTACAGTGTACTCATCTGCCGGCTCATACTTGGATCATCCACTGATCCTGAGACTCTCTTTGATCCAGGCCCATCTGGGTGCTCACATTACAAGGATTTTGGAAAAACTCATTAAATACTAAAGTTCCTACAAAATAAGATGATTCTAAGGGGGGTAGGTGGAAACTTTATTTCAGATTTGATAAATTTTATATTGAATGATATTAAAACTGAAAATTGCCGAGAAGGAAGTGCAGGAAACACTTGTGTTGTGTTGACAGTCATTAAGAAATAATTGCGTTAATTTTGCTTGAATGTGGAAAATTGCAAATACTTTTCATAAAACCTCTCAAGCTGTCCATCTGTTTTGTAAATTGATGGTTAATTAAAGCTGATATGTCCCAGGTATACTTTCCTTTTTTCCCTTGTATCAGGTGGGAGAGGTTATGGATATGGAAGGGGATATTCTTTCAAAATTTCAAACATTTTTTTCACAAGTTGTCAAACTCCTTTTGAACATAAGCTGGTTTGGGCACTTTGTGCTGAAGACACACACTGCATACCAACTCTTGTTACTAATGTTTTGGGTTGCTCTAAATAGATTAGGACAAACACTATTCAGCACAAATTAAATAAGCAGGGCATGGTGAAAGCCTGCACTAATGAGCGGCACAAACTCTAATGGGTGCAGAAAAGTCTTCTTAACTGTTATTTGTAAACTGAAAACTCTTTCACTCAGACATGAATGTGTGTTTCTTTCCAGGTTCCGATCCATGCGCTCGGGGAAATGACTGCCAACACATTTGTATCAACAGTGATGACTCGTACACCTGCAAGTGTCGAGCTGGATATGTACTGAATGCGGACCGGAAAACATGCTCGCGTAAGTATATGATTTTTTTTTTTTATCAATTGATTTGATTTTGAGAATTCAGATTCTTTACAGCAGCTTTCTGTTAATTCTGCTAAGTTTGATTTTTGGGTTTGGACATTAAAAAAATAACCTTAACTTTTAAGCACATTGCATTTAACATCTGGGAGTAAGTAAAATCTATCCTGACCTTCAGACTTTGGCCAGTCAGTCACATAAGTCACATAAGAATTAACATGTAGTGAATGAATTTACCGGAGGTATTTTAACTGGGAGAGAGAATCTGAATCTCGTTTGATGCCAAATGTGCATATGCCTGTGCTCATTTGGTGGAACTACTTCCTGCTCTGTGCAAGTAGTGCAGGCTCAGGCAGAAGTAGTGTGGCCACCCCCTGTCAGAGTAACATCAAAACTAATTTTTCAGGATCAGAACTTCAAAACATTTCCTGTTAGACAGTCGATCGAATGTCCACAAAGACAACATCAAAGGGGAGGAAGTCAGTACAATTCAGTGCAAGTTCATTGGGACGATAAATATGTTAATTCACAGCGCAAATTCAAAGTATACAATCTTGTGAATTAAAAAAAAAAATACTGCTGGTCTCATTCCTCGTCTAATGCACTACTTTCGAGTTGGAAATTGAACTTTTCACCTCAAAATAGGCGAAAACTACTCAGTCCTAGCCAGAGACTCTCATCACCACACAAACATGCACCTGAATTTAATAGCAATTCTCCATATGCATGTCACTCAGCTGTTGTAAGTGAGGCCAGATGAGGAAAACTCTGCTGAGAGTGCCAGCTCAAGTTAACTTCATGTCCTGCTTAACTTAACATTTATTTATAAAATACTGGCCCACAATAACCTTCAGTGGCTAAAGATACAAGCACCTGTACAAGTGACTCTTTTCAGATTTGTGATATGTGACCAGAATCATGAGTGCCAGCATATTTGTGTCAGTGATGGTGATTCATACCTCTGCACGTGTCATGAGGAATATATGTTAAATTCAGATCGAAAAACACACTTATAGAAACCCTCTTTTATTTATTTATTTATTTTTTTTACCACAGACACTAAACAAAAGGTTTATCGGGACAGCAAAAGCAGGTTATTATTATAATACATACACAACAACGTTTAAACGCTGACACAATAGATCATGTCCATGTTCAATAATAATAATAATACTGATTTGGGAACTTTGTGGATTTTTTTTTCACTTTGTATTCACTGTTTTCACTCATTTTCACTTGCTGGTGCAGCTTTGTTAGGTTTACAAGACTATCATTGGCTGGGTTAAAATGCACTTTTTGATACGTATGCTGTAAAACAAAAAATCTTGTGTATATATTAAAAAGGACATAAAATGTGAGAAAATTTAGTTTTTCATGCTCCGGGAATGAGGATGAGGTTGTTTGGTATTATTATTTTTAATGGCAACAGGTTTGGTACACAGGAGCTGACAGACCAAAGAGTAAAATATTGTTTACTCACTTTGGCAAGGACTGCCTAAAGCTAGTACTCTCTGGTATTGTTTACTGAGCTATAATAATTAAAAAACTATTTGTTATGGTCTTTAAATATTAACTCTAAAAGGGACAATTGCCTGTCACCAAAAGGCCAAAGCTTAGCTCTGATTACAAAAAACATCACATCATGTGTGGTCTCTTTTCAGGTTCTGATCCATGTGCCCATGCTCATGATTGCCAGCACATTTGTGTTAACAGTGATGACTCATACATCTGCAAATGTCGAGTGGGATATGTATTGAATCCAGATAAGAAAACATGCTCACGTAAGAACCTGGATCCTTTTCATTTAGATGTGTCTTGGTTTTGCTTCAAAGTCTGCTTTGTTGAACTCTGTGACTGAACCAGGTAGATTTTTTGAAAGTTTTTTTCTTCCAGGTTCAGATACATGTCCCCAGGGACATGGCTGCCAGCACATTTGTTTCAACACTGGTGATTCATATATGTGCAAATGTAAAATGGGATACATATTGAATCCAGACCAGAAAACATGCTCACGTAAGAAACTCAAATCTCAATATGTTTGTTTCTCATAAACTAAAGGCGAGTTTTTCAACATTAGAAGTGGACTGGATCGTGTCATCAGTACAAGTCAGTCAGATGTGGAGCTGTTTCTTTTCAGGGTTGGACTTATGCGCAAAAGGACATGATTGCCAGCACATTTGTGTCAACAGTGAGGATTCGTATGTCTGTGAATGTCACGTGGGATATGTTTTGAATGCAGACCAGAAAACGTGCTCACGTAAGACTTTTCAGTATGTATATTTGGTATCTGTGGTGTGATCCAGCATTTCAAAACATGCCCACAAAACTACTGTACTTCATGATCAGTTGCGAGTGATTGTCAGTCACTGTGAAACTTTGCTACATGCCACTCGCTAGGGATAAGTGTATTGTGTGAGCAGTCGGTGAGGGGTTTCTGAAGGTTGCTGGTAGTCTCTAGCATTAAATAGGCTGCAAAGAGTTATATGGTGCTGTACCAAAAACCTCTTTGTGATTGCTCTAGTTGCTTACAAGTTGTCATGATCACCAGTAGACTTGAGGCGACTGTTGTTGTGATTTGACGCTGTATAAATAAAATAAAATTGAATTGACTTGTCTGCAAATAATCTTAAACTGCTCACCAAGCGATAGAAACGCGTGATTTGATGCAAACCTGAAATAGAGACTGTTTTCCTTTAAAGTACAATTTTAACATTTTCTAGTTTCACTACAGTTTGGAGAGTAAACAGCGAGTGTTTGCAGACAACAAAATCTTTTATGCAGACTGTGGGCAACCGTGGTAGTCTGCTAGCTACTAAAGCAATCACAAAGAGGTTTTTGGTGCAGCACGCTCTTTGTGTCCTATTTCATCTGGCAAAAGTCAGGAAATATTTGCCAATTGGTCAGATAACCCACATTTTTCCAGAGCAACTGGTGGTTGCCAGTGGGTTACTGACTGGTATCTAGGCTTTTGTGATTGAGGCCTAACCAAGGAATTTTTAATAAGACAACCGATTATTTGTTTGTCATGAGTTGCTGAGGGGTGAGTATTTCTTTTCAGGTTCCAGTTCAGATGCGTGTGCCCAGGGACATGACTGCCAGCACATATGTGTTAATAGTGGGAATTCGTACATCTGCAAATGTCGAGTGGGATATGTGCTGAACATGGATAAGAAAACCTGCTCACGTAAGAAATTTCTTCCTTTTAAGATTTTTTAAAAAAAATTTCTGAGAATATTTTGTTATGCCATAAAGATTCAAGAAATCATGAAGCAAAAGTATTATACATGATATACAATTCTAGAAAAATGAGTCAGAGGAACCTAATGTTAATGCGTCATCAAAAAGTTCTGTGACACCTCTCATAAAAAGCTCATAAAAATGTACATTTGTACAATTTTTGCTTCAAGGTAATCTTCTTGTGCACCTCAGGACTGCCTCCAGCCCATCTGTGACATATGTTAGGTGTCCAGCCAACCAAGAGGCTGTAAGTGCCTTTGCTGGTACCTCCTCTTGGTTGGATGGTGCCTGGAACATCACACCTAGGAGCAGCTCATGAGATGCCTTAACTTGAATTGCATTTTAAGGAAGTGGACAAATTTGCAGAGAACCAAATTGGCAGAAGTGTTTGGTGGGCAAGAATTGGCTCCTTTTTCTTAATCCAATGTGCACGGGTACATACTGGCACAATAGCAGGCATTGTGAATGTCCCTGTGAATGCCAGAAAAACAACAAAAGTGCTTATGGTTGTACTATTGACCCGAAGCCTTAAGGATTTGATACTGCAGGCCCTCTGCTGTTGTTAATAAGAGCTAGGTTTTGGAGACACCAGCTCTTATCAACAGTAATGATTCCCAAAATGAAAGATTTGTCAGTTTGACAAAGAATTGGATGTTTGCTCTCTGTGCACATTTGAGGTTCATTATGATAGTGCAAATTCAATCTGGCACGTGGTCAAAATAGCAGTGGCATTTGACAAGAGGTGCATAAGAAGATAATCTTGAGGGGAGGTCAGCCAAATTTAAATGGATTTCTCTCCAACTGAGTCGAAGTGGATAACTTTTTAAGCCATGCCTTGTATTATGAGAATGAGAGCAAAGCTGTGGTTGACAGAATTACCAAGTCAATTAATGTTCTTGCAGGTTCAGATGCTTGTGCTCAGGGACATGACTGCCAGCATATTTGTATCAACAACGGTGTTTCTTACACATGCAAGTGTCGAGAAGGATATGTGTTGAATACAGACCAGAAAACATGTTCCCGTAAGAATTTTAAATTTTTGTCAACGTACATCTTCAAGCCTAGGTTTTCTGTAATGTGCAACTGATATGGTGGCTATGCCATATCGTTTTACTAAGAGATGTGGCACATGGTTTCGGTAAGCCCTCAAAGACTTAGAATAAGTCAAGCATTCTACACTTTATCCAATGCTGTTAAATACACTTTATCCGTTTGGAGAGACTTCATCAAATAAGTGTCGGAATGTGTGTTTGACGGGAAAAGGTGAGATGCCAGTATTATATTTGTATTTACAGTCATATTCTCTAACAGTATCTATAGGCTTCACTATTTTCCTATATGGAATTTGTATGTAAAAATCTGGATGAGCTCAAACATTAAAAAAAACCCACAAAAAAAACCCTGGTCTTATTGTCTGCAAAACCTAGACATGGGTAGCAAGAAAACACCAATCAAGAGTTATGTGATCCCTGGTGTCTGAGTGATTGGGAATCCCACAAGTTCTACCACATCTATCTGAGCAACCACTTTACCTTAGGGTAGGGAGGACATTGGCATTCAACATAAGCATTACCATAACTGATGTTACGACCCGGCCTAGGGGATGACCAGGACCCAACATGATTATGATGACTGACCCCACTCCAACCACTCCCAAGAAAGGCCAGCTAGCAACTGAATTTGGCAAGCAGCAATTTATTGGC
>VVHJ01038454.1:15758-28617 GCA_015107715.1 Tylochromis polylepis
ACAAAATATTTTATATATATATATATATATATATATATATATATATATATATATATCACTCTATATATGTGTAACAATCACACGGCAGACTCGTCCACAGTTTCATGCTTTCCAGCATAATCTTTATTTTCCTGGTTGCTGTTCCACACAATCGGCTGCAGCTCTGCAGCTGCCAGCCACACACATCAACAACACAATGACTGTCAGCACAGCTTCTTATGCCGGCGAGGCGTGATTGCAGATGCTGTGCAGGTGCGTCCATCTCTTCTGCAGCGGCACCGCAGACCGTGCCCTGCCACAATATGTTTATCTATTTGAGAGATTTTCTTATTTATTTCTCTAAATAGTAGTTTTCAGTAGACTAGCATGCTTTAACCTGACTAATTAGCCATAAACACATGGCATATCACTCTGTGGAAAGAACCAAAGCTGTTTCTCAAACTATTTCTGTTACTGCTAAACCAGGGGTGCTCAATACGTCGATCGCGATCGACCAGTCGATCGCAAAGGTAGTATTGGTAGATCGCATGGCATTAAAAAAATAGATGCCAGCCTATCATCCATCCCGTCAACCAGTCAGATGACATCAGATTTTTTCTGACGCTTAGGTCGCTGCGCATGCGCAAACAGCGGCGCGAAGTGTAGTAAAACTGACAAGCTAGTCAGCGGGTCAGCAGCTACTGTCCGGACTATGCATCCCTGGCTGATTCAATTCAGTGCAAGTCATCAGAGTAAACTCCGGTAATGACAAAAAATTTACATAGTTAATTGTGTTGTGAAATATTGGATCATGCGGTTATGCATGTATATACATTGTAGATATAAAGAATCCTCAATATATTTATAAATAAGTATATGTTTTGGATTTTTGTAGTGGGTAGATCATTTTGACTTGGTCATTTTATAAGTAGCTCAATTGCGGAAAAAGTGTGAGCACCCCTGTGCTAAACACTCGCAATAATACTGTTTAAACAGACACTCTATTAAACTAAACTTTCTCTATTTCACCACAAAGCTTCACTAACATAGTAGTAGTGTCCTTTCACTTAGCTACACTGATTAAGCAATCCGTCCGCTTCTCTGTCATGGCTGTTGTGTAATCTTCTTAATGCAGCATTTCTGCCAGCATAGCACAAGCCTGTTAGCCTGCTATGATTAAGTTGACACCTAGTCCTAGTAATGAGAGTGTATTTATTTATTTAGACAAAAGGTGCAAATGTTATGTGAGCTGATGTAGTTTTTTTTTTAGCCTACTGATTCTGTTAACTCCTTTTAAAAGTATAAAAACAAGCAAACAATATAAAGACTGAAGAAGTTAAATTAAAAACCAGGAAAATTCTTACCTGTTGAGGTGATTAATGTACACTTAATCACCTCAACAGGTTTGCTTAAATTTGAACTTACTCCTGATAAAGGCACAAACACGATATGTGTTGATCAAACAAAAGGAATGATATAGTCTGTCTGCATCATAGACAGTATAAAAAGATGGCTGTGGCTACCACCTGAAGATGAGCATTTGCACCAACACCATCTTGGTTTAAAAAACCAGATGTGACAAGGACTGTGAAACCACGTGCTCATTGGTTTGAAACATTATATGAGCCAGATTTATGAAATAGACAAAATATAACTTCATTTACTGTTAACAAACAATGAAATGATAATTATAATTTATTATTTATCATTTACTAATAATTACATTTATTATTAATAAGTTACTGCAATTTAAAAAGCATGTGTAACAAAAAAAATTGAAATAAGTCTGAAATAAAAGTTTTCACTTAAACACTCAGCAGATGAGATTATTGCATTGTAGAACTGAAACAAATTTCAGGAATCTACCATATGGAGAATTTAAATCATTGGCAGCCAAGAAAAAATACAAAAATACACCACAAATTTTAATTTACAAGCACATGTAAATATGAATTGTTGTAGTTAAGAAACTATAACTTTAGACTTTTAACCAGGATGCAATCTATCCTTGTTCTTCAAGTTGAAATGTTCCTTTAAGTTTAATCAACGCTACTTACAACTGTTGACAAACCATAGGCATAAAACTGACCTTTAGTGACATGAATCGTTATGGCTAACTGGTCTGTTCCTGTTTATGGGTGACCTCTGGCTTCCAGTGCTCAGTGGGTTACTATTAAATTTACACATGGATTCTGACCGGTTCATGCTGTGTCAAATCACCATCAGACTCACTTTTTCCTGCACAGTTACATTCTATTTATGGAAGATGGGAGATGCAGCTGATTAATATCAAGGACAGAAGGTGAAACGCAGGAGCTAATTGGTTAGCAGTGGCTGAACTTTCACAATAAGAGTGAGGGAATTATGTACTTGTAAATTGATTGTAAAGATCTTTCTCTCAAACAGACTGAAAGTGTTTGAAATAATGGCCCAGGACCACTCGCTGGTGTCTCTATGCATCCTTCCCTCTCCCCTTTCTATCCCATGTAATAGATTTTGTTTACTTGCTGTTATCAGTGTGTGTGTGTGTGTGTTTACTTAAGTTACTTCTGCTCTGCACCATCTACTGAAAATACTTCTACTGAAGAATTATTAAGATGTGAAATGCTTATAGTGATGTATATGTAAAAGACAAAAGAAGAAGGAAAAGATTCCCGAGTGTGGGTGTGTGCTCTGTCTCCTAGGAATGGTGATCCAACAGTGAGATTAATGCTGAAATTCTCTCTCCCTCCATCTCTCCAGGGCCCTTCAGGACGGAAGGCATCAAGGCCTCTGATGTTCTTCCTATTTTAAAGGAAAAAGTTGCCTTTGTGTCAGGTGAGTGTCAGTCAGTGGTGTTAGAGTTAACTCCACAACCCTCCAGTCTGTGTCAGGAAACATAATTTTACATAAATACAAATGAGTCATAAAACCACTAAATATCGTACGGCAAAAGTGATTGTCCTCACCACATGCACAGACACATACATGCGATCTCAGCCACCAGTGGTACAGCATCTCTGCTTCTCATGTTCATGCAGGACTGTTGGTAACCTTGGACGAACAAAAAGGCGTTTCAAGCATTAGGAGCTATTTTTTAAGTTTAGTAGCATTGTTTGCTAGTTTACCCAAGTAATGTTAAGAAGCTGAAAATATACTTACTTACATATAACTTTTTGAGAACATTTTGAAATTTATATGATCTTTTTATGTTGAACACAAAAAGATGTGATTTTTTTTTTCCAGTATGCAGAACGTTTTGAACATGAGAAGATATTGTGCTGAATATATGTGAGTCATTAAAGTCCACTGATTGGTAAAGGAAAGGGACTAGTAAAAAAGCTGATATTTACAGTATTCAGAGTATTTGTGACAGAAGTCATGCAACGTCCCATGGACTGTCCACAGTCATATTTAGAATATCTGTGGTAGCATTTCTGTGAGTTGAAATTATATTATTACTCTTCAGAATCACTCGTCAGATATCTGATCTGCACACATGAAAAGATCATCGGACTCACACACATCCTGAGCCAGGAAAGGGAGAGGGAATCTCATCAAAAGCTATTCACACCATGGGAACTTCTCTCCTCTGCCCTTAGTTTAGAGTTCATTCACTGCCAAAACAAACATCCAAAACAGACGCATGAATGCTTTCACACGAGGCCAGCACACTCTTCAACACATAATTTAACAAGCGAGACGTTACGTTGGAAGTTGACCACACAAAAGATTTGCCCAGAGGTCAACATGTGCTTCAACGTTCATCTGCTTTTATTTTAAAACCTGCATCACTCCATTTGTAACGCCATTCCAACAAAACCTTGTTAATAAGACACTAAAAAGGAAACTTTGCACGGCACCTGAACACCACTGAGATTGGGTCAAAAAGTTGCAAATGTTAAGGACACCTCTGCTGTTGATGACCAGCAGAATGTGTCTTAACTTGTGGGATGAGTACATTTCGACTGTCTCCACTTTTAATCTGTAGTGGTTCAGTGCAGAACCGATTTGGGCTGTGGCTTAACCAATTAACCGATTAGCCAATACCAAATGTTAATTGGTCAGCTGGTTTATTGGTGAAGGTGTGATTGGTCCACTTGGACTTTTTTCTGTTTCCTGTTTTCTATTTAAACACAAACTGTTTGACATTTTGCAATGACCCTGATGAAGGCCACAAGCCGATACGCGTTGGTCACTTAATAGAGTCGTTCCCTAATACTTTAAGTGTCGCTGGAGTCTTCACGTCATTACATTTTGACTGTCCAAAGGCAAATGAACTCACCATGTGACATAAACCCATGAAAAACATAATTCACATGTAGGTATAAACTCACTGGCCACTGGATTGGACTCTTTGCCTTCAGAACTGCCTCAACACAAGTGTTTTGGCTTTAAGGTTTTTCTTGCGCATCTACTTGCAGGTGGGCGAGATAAACGAGGAGGACCAATTTTGACATTTCCCGCCAGGAGCAACCATGACCGAATAAAACCTGAGGACCTGAGGAGGCTGGTAACCTACCTGTCTACTGTCCCCAGGTACTCACAATCCCATCACACACATACAGACATCTATGTTCATTTTCACATTAGCGGTATCATCTGTTATCTTTCTACTAGCCACTCTATTAGGACATTTAGTTATCGAGACTCAAGTGTGAAAGGCACTTAAGGAAGGAGTGAAGGGCGGAGTGGACATTTAAGCAATTAAGTGCTTCCTTGTACTCTGTTACAACAGCAGATGAAGACCAGCGTTTAATTTGCATCAGCATGAAAGCTCCAGTGTTTGCAGCAGACAACAGCCAGTCTGTGAGCAGTAACACAGTCTGAGGGTGTTACAAGGAAAGCAGCGAGAAAATCAGTGGTTCTCAAACTGTGGGGCAGGCGGAATGTAGATGACCACAGAAAAAAAATCCAATTAAAATATGTTAAATTAATAGAATTGTTCTTATTTAGCGGGTGATTGCTAACATTTTTTAAAGCTAAAATTGAATTTCAGTCACTTTCTAGCAGTCGTATGGCGCATGAATTTTTTTTTTAATCTAAAGTGTGGCCAGAATAACTTTTAAATGTAAAATGTATCGGGATGAAAGCTCGAATGTGCATAAGTAAAATAACTCAGTTATATGGTGAAATGTAGCACTTGAGAGTCTCCTTGTTCTAAACAGACATACACATAATATAAATCAGTGTTTTCCATCCTTTTGGAGCCACGGCACATATTTCACATTAGAAAAATCACACGGCACACCACCAAACAAAAATGTCACAAAAGCATATTGATCATTTTTCCCCACGCTCCAGGCATAGTGGAACTGGCTCAGTTTGTCCCCAGTATACCTTTTTTGCTTTCTTCTGACCACTACTCATGCTAGGGCCTTCATCTGGGTCGGAGTTTTCTCCAGGACCCAGGTCAGACTGACTACTTTTTCTTTTCAAATATTTATCTATTGCTATTACGCGCTGCGTTGTCTCACTCACAGCGTGACTATTATGTCATTTCTTCTTCGTCTTCTTCTGTTTTACTGGCAGTTGGTAACCCATTTAATTAGAGTGGGTAGTTGTACTGCCCTCTAATGGAAGACAATGTAACTGTTCTGCCCGTTACTCACGCCGGTCGCTTAGAGCACTAATCAGGTGGAACCAGGCAATCTTCCACGGCACACCTGATCATTTCTCACGGCACGCCTATGTGCCGTGGCACAGCGGTTGAGAAACACTGGAATAGAGGTTGTTGCTCAACAAGTTAAAAACGTGTCCTTTTTTGGCATGGTCCTTCACAGCCTCAGGTAATGACCTCATTAAGCTGAATATAAGGAATCGACTGTTATTTCAAAATCAGCCAGGGCTCTGGGGCTTTGATCATATAAATGATGCCATAAACACTTAGTCTGGTTAACTGTTGCTTTGCAGTCAACGCACAGTTGTCACTGGTTGTGAATGAATGGGTGCACAGCACACACAAACAGAATTATTCTTCATAAAAGGAAATGAGTCTCTATTGCTTCTTACCTAAAAGTCTCTGCATGTTACTGTTATTTTTGGCCATTTGATAAAAATGTATTTTAGGCCTGAAGAAATGAAATGCTGCTAAAGTTCCTAATGATAAGTCTAAAACCTCTCTCTGGATCACCTGACCTTATTGTATTCGTTTCATTCATGCATTGCAACAGTATCCAAATCATTTCCTTACTTTATCACAACTGTATCCCAGCAAAAGTTAGGACTGCCCCGAGTTGTGTGTTTAAACATTCAACAAAAGCGAACGCAGTTGAAATGATGATTCTGTAGCAGAGCAGTCAGTGTAGGGACGACTGAATGACTGTTTTATTTGTGTTATGTGTTTAGGTCGTGTATATTGCCCCTTTGAAGGCCCTGGTGAGGGAGCGGATTGAGGACTGGAAGGTCAGGATTGAAGAGAAACTTGGAAAAAAGTAAGAAAAAGAGAAACTCACCATCGAAGAGGCCTTAAAAACATGAAACTATCTAATGTTGAGCTTGGTTGGGTCATAAATGTTTTTTTAATGAGCCGTCACTACAAAAACTTGTCAGCACAATTAGATCACACAGTGTGAATAGATCATGAAGGCCAGGCTTTTTAGTTTGACCTACTGCGTAAAAAATCAATAATAGTGCCTAGAAATACTTCCAAAGCTTTTTGTTGGGTCCATACTCATTTGTTTTTAACCTGTTATCACTTAGGTCTACAGAGTTTCAGATATAATTTACTTACTCCTACAGACACACTGTATATGAAAAATGCTGTTAATATGACACCAACAAACAGTTTCTTCCAAAAATCTCGTGCTTGTGAAGAGTGGTGGAGCTGACAGGCGACGTGACTCCAGACATGAGAGCCATAGCAAAAGCTGACCTGATTGTCACCACGCCAGAAAAGTGGGATGGAGTGAGCAGGAGCTGGCAGAATCGAAGCTACGTTCAGAAAGTAGCCATTCTCATTATCGATGAGATCCACCTGCTAGGTAAGAGTCTGCAACAAACCTCAGGCAGTTGGTGTGAATGTGGAACAGGTTAAGTCCTACATGTATCTTCTTCACCATGGCTAAAAAAAGTGCTTGTTATGCTACATGTAACCAATGATGTCCTAAATAGAAACACGAGAAATGCCAGAGCGATGTGAAGGCACTGAAACAGAACTCTCTGTTAGCTCTGTCAGCTTTACCATTGTGTCTGTTTTCAGGTGAGGACAGAGGTCCGGTCCTCGAGGTTATTGTGTCCAGGACCAACTTCATCTCATCTCACACATCCAAGAGTGTTCGAGTAGTTGGGCTGTCCACGGCTCTGGCCAACGCTCGAGACCTGGCTGACTGGTTGGGGATCGGACAGGTCAGCACCTACAAATGCACAGTGGTCTCATTTCATGCATCACATCACACACAGCCATTCCTTACATACACACTTGCCAGCTAAAGTCAGTTGAATATTGTTTGCATTCTTTGCTTTGTGTTCATTTGTCCACTTGTGTCAGTTGCCATATTTTGTAACACAAAACAATATGTCGAGAGAGAATGAATGACATGAATGTTGAAAAGAAAAAAACTGTAGACGTTTGAGAAGAAATGGGGCTGTGCTGACACTGAGGCACATCTGGGGTGTGTGTGTGTGTGTGTGTGTGTGTGTGTGTGCATGCGTGCGTGCGTGCGGGGGTGGGTGTGTGTGTGCATATAATTTTGGATGCCTGTCTGCTTGTTCTTTGATCAAAGAGAGAGCATGTTCATAAGCTACCTTGTAATAGGAATAGTCAGTAACTTCAGCCAGAAACCATAAATGTCCCATTCTGTTTTATTTGTTGTCTGTATCAGTGTTTTTATATATATATATATATATATATATATATATATAGCATTTAAGTTAAAGAAATGCTAAATGATACTCTCTGTAAATGTCTGCAGACTGTCCGGATGCCATCCTTATCTTGTACTTATCAGTAGTCCCTGCTGTTAAATGAGCCATCCTCACCAGAGCATCAGTGACAGAGAGACACGGTACATTTTAATATAACACGGGTAGTTTACACACCTGGATGTCACATTTGCGGCTCCTAACATGCATACAAGCACAGTTCCACAGGCTGTTTTTGACCATTATCTCATCCTTTTTTTTCCATCCCAAACTTCATACACTTCGTACTCATTGTGCTCTGTGTCCAACTGTGTCCAGTGTCTCAGCACTAAATCTACGTTCACTAGTTAATATTTGAAAATCTGGCGTAGATTAGAATTAAAATTCTTCTTGTTTTTACATCAGAATTTCTCTGATAAAAAGTACTTTGTTTTCTTATTTTTCCCACTCATGTTTTGTCTTTTAATGACTGGTTATGTCAGATGGGCAGACAAAGACAAAAAAAAACATGTGGCATTGGGTCCACCCATGGTAACAGTTACTCTTAAATATGACTCAGAAAAAAAAAGAAGGAAAACTGCCACAAAGCT
Organism: Tylochromis polylepis; assembly: GCA_015107715.1. NCBI lineage: Eukaryota > Metazoa > Chordata > Actinopteri > Cichliformes > Cichlidae > Tylochromis > Tylochromis polylepis. Next base: position 24,170 of record VVHJ01038454.1, read on the forward strand.
GCTGGTGGTCAAAACTGTCCCACTTCAAACAAAGGGCAGAAAGTCATCATCAGTCTCAGTTTGGTCTTGAACCTGTACCTGCATTTTAACCCCTCCTACCAGGTGTTCTCTGAAGCACTGTTCATGCCCTGAAGCTGGTTTTAAATGATGAGCTTTATCAGCATCACAAAAAACTCATTCCCCCCATCAGCAGCCTCCATTTTTTATCCCACTAAAGTATTTTGTGTAGTCCATCCAGTACTTTCATTTTGTCATGTGTCATGAACATTAGAGACTAAAGGAGCTTGTAGCAGGGGCCAAATTCAGCAGCTGCTTAGTCATTTCTTCTAGATCCTAACTTTTTCACTCTTTAGTGCATTGTTCCTGGTGAATATATTAGCCAGTCCTTGTAGAGGTGAGTTATATTTTGCATCATCAGAGTCACCCTTCAAATACTGTAGCTTTCCTTTGCTCTGTGTTCAAAGCTGTAGAGGAAAAGTGCTGGCAAACCACACTGTCTTTCTGTTGTCCATAAATCTGGCTACTTGGCTGCTGCTGGGACTGAGCTGCTAATCCATTATCCAGGCTTTTAAGACATCTGCAGACATGCAGCAGCCCTCAATATAATAACACAGCAAAAAATGCCGCACACACTTTCCAGCATCCTATCACACAGTAAGTTCACTTTGGCCATAACGCCTTATCACACAGTAAACACAGGCTCTGTGCCTCCGTGACAGTGACAGACAGTTCACATTGCAGCCAGATGGGCCTTCATGTTGCCAGCTGCGCACATGAAATCTCTCTTCTTCTCGTCTTTTGTCTAACAGGTGGGTTTGTTTAACTTCCGTCCGTCTGTGCGCCCAGTCCCACTAGAAGTTCACATCCATGGTTTTCCAGGACAGCACTACTGCCCCCGCATGGCCAGCATGAACAAGCCCACCTTCCAAGGTGCAGCTCGACTTCCGCCTGTACACATCGTTTTTGCACTTTAGCACATGCACGTGATATGTTGCTGGCTTTTCATGCAGCATTTGTTTAGTAATATTCCTTGACCATGTGCAATACTGAAACTTGCTCTACTGTTTCGGACTCTTTACAGCGATACGCTCCCACTCTCCAGCCAAGCCAGTGCTGATTTTTGTATCATCACGAAGGCAGACTCGCCTGACTGCCCTGGACCTCATCGCCTACCTGGCTACAGAGGACAACCCCAAGCAGTGGCTGCACCAGGATGAGAGAGAGGTTTGCTGACACACAGCAACAGTACTGCTCTTTCATGCACGCTGTATTCAGGCACAGCTCACCAGTTATTTTTCTTTTCTTTTTTTTTTAAATGGATGAGCCATGGCTATATTTTACTAATATAGTAAGAAGAATAATACATTTCATTTATAGGCGCCTTTAAAGACCCTCAAGGTCACCTTACATTAGTACAACAAAATAAAAACATAAGAAATACAAAAACAAGTATAAGTAGTATATATATTACACAGACACACACACAGACACACACACACACACACTTCTTCCACTTATCCGGGGCCGGGTCATGGGGGCAGCAGCCTAAGCAGAGAAGCCCAGACCTCCCTCTCCCCAGCCACCTCCTCCAGCTTGTCCAGGGGAACACAAGATGCCCAAACCACCTCAACTGGCTCCTTTCGATGTGGAGGAGCAGCGGCTCTACTCTGAGCCCCTCCCGGATGGCCGAACCTCTCAGCCTATCTCTAAGTATTAATACAACTTATATAATAACCTATGATATAATTTCTAAACTCAAGTTAGAAAGTGTCACACAAGCAACTTAACAGTTGATTAGGGTAACTAAAGCTAAAAGAGTTCAAAAGCAAAATTAATAAATAAAATAAGAGGATCAATCAAATCATTTAAGAATCAAGAAATTGTTTTGTTTTTAAAGAAGAAGAGTAGAAGATGAATGTGCTATCTGACTTCCTCAGACTGTGTCAGCTGCTAGGCTTACTAACTAGAGCCTGGCAGCTGATTTCTGTGCCTGTTAGACCCAGCTGATGGTTGGGTCAAACCAGCCTCTGGTTAAAATCCAGAGGTTGGTTTAGCAGTCAAGGACTGAGGAGTAGAATGGCCTGTGTGTCATCTGCTGCTCAAAACTTAACTGATTCATTATTAATAAAACATTAAGAAACAGACTTCATGTGCTCATACAGGGAACACACAGGGAACCAGCAGATGGCAGGATTTGTTCTGTTATATTAAACATACACAGTGTTTGGCTATCTTGTTGTTGTCGACAGTATTAATGCTGCTGTATAGTAATCTGTGCAGCATTCTGGAGAAAGTGATTACATTCATAAACTAAAACGAATGACTGTGATCACTGACAAAATGTGACACAGTGCAGTATATAGCACTTTCCTGTAATTCCATCCTCAAGTCAAACTTTAGCTACTTTGGATCCATACATAATAATTTACCTGCACACAGAATCAAAATTATTAAAAAAAAAGAAAAACTTCCAGGGTCAAAATTATTAGCCCCGCTGTTGTAAGAGTTAGTTGTGGAACCAACAACCTGCAGTCTTTGGTTGTCGTTACACATGTCTCCTGATCAGTCCCAGCCTACTCTTCTACTCTGCAAATCTAAAACTCCTCCAGATTTGATGGGAGGGATTCAGCTCAGGGCTTTGTGCAACCAATCAGAAACATTCACTTGTGTCTTCTGGAGGTAGGTCATTGTTCTGTTGGAAATCAAAGCAACAACCCAGACCAGAGTTTTACTGTTTGAAGTTTTCTTTCAAAATGTTATGTGTCCTTCTTTCCTTCCATCGCAGCAACATTCTCACTTGCAGACACACTGACACGTTCCCACAGCACGATACTCCCACCACCGTGTTTCACTGTTGGGACGGTGTTCTCTGAGTTGTACACCTCTCCCTTCTGATGCCAAATATGTGTCTTTGACCAAAGAGCTCTAGTTTCATCTGATCTGACCAAAGGAAGACCTTTCAGTATGCATAATCTTTCTCCTGGTTGTCGTCAGCATACTGCAGTCTGGCTTGAAGGTGTCTGTTCTGCAGAAGTGGAGTCTTCTTTGAGAATACAGTTTCAGTCATTCACAAGTATCTCGGCTGTTGTTCTGGGGTCTTTTTTCCCACTCTTTGACATCTTTTACTTCCTACTTCTGATACTTTCTCAACTGACAGTTTTTATACTGTGTGTAAATTGGATGAAAACCCTCAGTGTTAACTTTATTTTACTTGGAGCATCACAAAAATGAAAGCCCATCATTATACAGCATGTTTGTGGTATGGCTCAATAAAAGGGAACACTTTTATAGAGCAGTAATAATTCCATCTTCATCTGTAGCTATAAGATCAGAAGAAGTATGTATTATAATCCTTTAAATGAGATTTGAATTCTTCATTAATTATGATCAGTATGTTCAGAGTGACTGTATTAAGGTTAGGCCTCAAGAGGAATTCATTGCACTTCATGGGCACTGAGAACGTGTAATCAACAGAGCACATGGGTAAAGAGCTTTCAGCTGTGTGAAATATATCTAAAACTTGTAAATGATTGTTATAGAGGAAGTGGTGCCCATCCTCACTTTCTCTGTTACCTATGTATTTATCTGGATTAACATTACGAATCTATTAATCTAACCTAAATTATAGATGTGAAACCATTAAAAAGTCATAGATCTGCTTTCCTGAGCCCTGCAGACTCTCGCTTTTTGTAAATATGCAGTGTCTTATAACACAGGCAGATTTCTGTGTATATAGCCCCCCCACCTCTGTGTGGGTTCCACTGATATATGCCGCTGCCTGCTGCTTCCCTGCACTGGCCTGTGTAACAGCTCAGCTTCCTGCTGTTTGACTGACAGGCTTCTAGTGATGGCTGCTTAACGCTCGCCGGGGGTCACCCGCCACTACAAATCCCATCTCTGACCTGACAGCTCTTTCTTCCTTCTGCTGCTGCTCTCAGGGCTTGATTTTTCTCTTCCATTTATTTCTACAGTTATTATCTCATATCCATTGTTTCACTGGAGTTAGTGTATTTGAAATTGTAGTTTGAATCACCGGTTTTATTGAACGTCATCCCTCTTTCTTCAAAACTGGTTTGGAATTGGTTAGTAGGTGCATCGCTTCATTTTACTGCTATGCAGACAGTTCTCAGAATAATGGATTTCAAGTTAGTTTTCCTAATAATCATCTCTTATATATGGATATGTATATGTATATATGTATATTTATATATATGTGTGTGTGTGTGTGTGTGTGTGTGTGTATATAATATACACACACACACACATATATATATATATATATATATATATATATATATATACACACACACACACACACACACACATATATATATATATATATATATATATATATATATATATACACACACACACATATATATATATATATATATATATATATATATATATATATATATATATATATATGTACACACACACATATATAT
>VVHJ01038458.1:0-11970 GCA_015107715.1 Tylochromis polylepis
TCCATGCCTGCTTCATGTCCTGGGGGGCAGGGCTATGGCTCCCCACACCCACTGTCAGATAGTTACATGGAGAAACCTTTTGAATACAAGCGCGCTCACGCACACAGGTGTGCACACAGGTGTTCACAGACACACACTATATCTTCCTTGGCTGCTGCCTCAAAGCATACCGTGTGTTGTCAGTCTTGCGTGTTGCTCAGTAACATTCAGTATTTATTATTTACTGTAACTTATACTTATCTAGGTTGTTGCTGTGGTCTCCCTACTGTGTTGTTCTCTTTTTGCTTGTTTTCTTTTTCTTTCTTCCAGCAGGTGATCCAGCGGATTTTTTAGTGTCTTTTCTCACTGTCCCTCTTCCCCTCTGTTTTTCTTTCCCTCTCCTTTTCTTGAACTTCTCTTGTCTACGTCTTTCCCTTTCCTATCCCCCAGTCATGTCTGTTCCATTTGTAATAACTTAAAAGTTAAAACAATATAAAAATAAATAAATAAATAATAATAAAGATCAATCAAGTGGACTAGTATGGCTTTGCCATTCTTGGGGAAAAGAAATCCGTTGGGCATCTTTCTTGGCCTTCAGACAATAATTCTGATTGCTACAGTGCCGAACGGGACAGGCAAAAAAAAAAAAGAAAAAAAAAAGAAGCAACTGTATGAATTCTGACTAAATATAGTTTCAAATTCAGCTCATTTGACCCACTTCCCATTAGCCCACAGATCAACACGACACACAAAGGATACTGCATAAACAACCCAGGAGTTACTGAAGGTAAAGAAACTCAGTCACACAACCTCAACCTGAACCCATCTTTATGTCACGTGTCGAAGACAAAACTAAAGGCAGAAACAAAGTTTTAAAAGTTTTTTTTTTTTTAAGTACGTTAAATTGTTTATTTATACTGGAGGTTCTGAAAACTGGGAACTGTGCATAAAAATGGTAGTGGGTCTGTTCTTGGTCAGTCTTATTCAGCTGGAAGTCTCATTCTATATTATCAATAGACATTTTACACTGTAACTGAAATGTGTTTCGATACACACCTAAGAAATGTGTTTTCTATCGGCTCAATAAGAAAGTTAGCACATTTATATTGACAATAGATCTTCATCACCAAATTGCAAACGCAAATTTGATAGCTCCACAAAAATCTTGAAGGTCAGACAATTTAGTCCCACGTTTAAACATTAACTAACAAAATCCATATCCTCCATAGCTCAAATCTTTTATCAAAGATTTTTATTTAACTATGTTTAAAGGGTAATTTTTTATCATGTTTTTTCAGGCTGAGCAATTACAAGACATTTTGCTGAAGAGTGCATTCTGAATGACCACTTTGAGACATTTAAGTGGTTTAAGTGTCTCCCGATCACTGCAACCTAACCTTATACACGAAAGTTGCCACAATTGATGAATCATTTAAATGTAGCAGAGGTGCAGGGGTGAGCCCAGCACGGATATTTTTTCTTTGAGTCCCTGGGTAGACGTGTGATCCATTATACTTTAAAGAGAGGTAGAACCACAGAAATTAAAAGTGAATGAAATCGGGGCTGCACAGAGTTGTAGGCTATTGAACTGAATTACTTCTCCCTTGTCACACCAAGTTGTAGCCTAAAATTGGTGAAAAGGCTTGAGGGAGCGGCTGAAACACTGAAGACAAGAAAGCCTTCAGGTATTCGGCAGATTCTCTTTAAAGTTAAAGTGAGAGAGAAATCAGAGTCAGCGGGACTAAAATGTCTCTTGCTAGATGTTGTTGAGATGGCTGGCAAAGATATAAAGTGGAAAAACCGACATAGTTTAACTTCCTGAGGGGGGGAAAAATCCCTCCTCTGCAACCACACTGGTACTGAGTTTCTTGACAAGGGAATTAGAGTGCCAAATACTGGTAGAAGTCTGCGTTCATGGTTTTGGGAAATCAGTTGAAGAGTGCCAAAGGCATTATGGGAAACACATAATGATGGAAGGGCGGGTCAAGCTTATCTTCCAGAATGATTGTCCCTCAGGAGGTTTTCTAGCAGAGCAAACCTCTGCCAAACTTCTAACATCTATTGCCATTTGGTAATTCTGGTGACATCTCAGCCAAACTTTTTGAGCCAACTCATAGAGAAGAATTTACATTTTCTTTCCAAGCACAAATAGAGGACGCTGTGTAGCTCTATCTGATTCCCTGCCACTGAAACATCAAACAGAAACAGAGTCGAGATTCAACTTTTGCCATCGCTCCCCAGGAAACTCAAATCGGCTGATGGGAACTATTAGGGATTCAGAGGAGTCTGAATTGTGCATTTGGGTAAGTGCGGCTCCTTCTCTGGAGGATGTTTAGGAGAGCTGTCAGTGAAATGATGGATGAATTGTATGCTGATCTCGCAGAAACAGCCAGGCTGTACTCAGTTTATTCTGAAGGAGAAACTAAAGTCCAGGAGTTGAGGAAGGAGGAACAGGTAGAGAAAGAGATTGTCAAAAATGACAATACACACAGTTTGTTTGTTTTTTTTGAATTTCCACTCATTCATCAAAAACTCTATATCCACACACGAAAAGCCTGAAAGAGATGGAGACTGGCCTAATGATTAAGTGTGTTAAATACTGAGCGGGTGAGTAATGGAAATCTCTTCATAATGTGGGTCCATCTGATTAGATGAGGCCAGGGAGTAAAACGAAGACCAGCAAAAGCTAGTCTAATTGTGACAGCTATCGAAAACTGGAATGATTCCCTTGAAGCTGTCATTTCTTTAAACTGACCCCTGGCAAACACCACCACCTGCACTATCAGAGTCCATGCTTTTCACTCATTTCTTTGACAAACCCAAAGGTCAATTCTGCTGAAGAGCAGAGTCACATCTTTGAGACAAATGTAAACTGAATTTTCAGGGGGGAAGCATCTCCAAAGCACAGCCAACACTCTGAGCTCTTGAAAGGTGACATTTTCAAAAATCCGTATCATTTCCTGTCAGTTATACATACATAACTTCCCATCAGTTGTATGCCATGACCTTTTCCCGTCCATGTCTTTTTGCTTTTCCCCCTACACTGAGAAAAAAAAAAATCAGATTTTATTATTATTTATTTAATTATTTGTTTATTTATGTTTCTCAGTGTAGCTGTAAATCACAGCTTTAAAAAAAAAAAAGCTGCTTATATATTAAGTGATGCCAAAAAAAAAAGAGATGCTTGCAATCAGGAGAAGAACTTTTTTTGTTGTTGCTGTGAGTACTTTTTAATACTGCACTGCTACAGGCAGGAGGAGGAGCAAATTTAATGGTTTAAATCAAATTTGCTGAATTAAATTCAAATCGGTCAGTTTAGCCTAAGAGGTAGGTAAAATGATTAAAGTGCTAATAGTAAGGCTGCGTGACTGTGGTATCATAACATCGCCTGAGTGATGCAGGAGGGATAAAAATCTGGGACTTAAACTTTTTTTTTAAGAACTTGGTTCCGTTATGTGGTCTTCCTCGAAAATGTGATGGTATAATGATCACAGCTCAGTTTAAGAACTTTTTGCCAGCTTCTTGACCTTCTTGTCTCTAAACTCATGTCCTTCTTATACAGCTTTACTGACGACCAGTTGTGTTTTGTTTTACAAGCACAGGAGAAACAGGTTAGTGTTCTCAACCTGTTGAGTGTGTGTGTCTCATGACAGCCACATGTGGTCCTTGAAAAACTTAAAAGAAACTACAACAAAGCATTTTGATTACTTTGGTAGGCATTTATAACCCCATTTGGACATGTTATCACACTGTATGAAAATTAACCAAACCAAAAATTAAGCAAGGATTGGCAATTCACTCACTTATTATTATTATTATTATTATTATTATTATTAGTCTTGTTTTTGGAAAAAAAAATACACAGCACCGGTAACAAGCACGTCTGTGAAGGCATCATTTGTGCTGAACGATATAGGCAAACTATGGGGCAACATTTGCCACCATATGTTGAGGCATATATCAATTTTATTTTGCAGATATAACACAGAGCAGAATCTTCCTTTGAGTTTGATCACCCGATGATGAGAGCCAGATGTATTGCTTCGTCCCTATGTCCGAACAGCAGAGACCAAAGACCAAAGATCATCAAGTCAGGTCAGTGAATTTGTCCCTAAGGGTCTGACGGTCAGTGCTAACTTGTATGTGACAGTCATGAGGCATCTCTGGTGCAAACGACCTAATCTGGCATGATGGCAATTGTTTTCTCCATCATGACAACACTGTGACAGTAATAAAAGTACTTTCCGCACACTTGGTACTCCCTTGCAGCTCCCTCCTCCTGCCATGTGCAGATCTATTTTTAGTAGTTCATTACTACTGTACCAGCTGGTGGCCTCCTCACATGCTTTTTCAATAACCTGGGTTCTTGCACTCAGGTACCACCTAGTACTGTCAATCCTGATGCATAGAGACATTTTGGATTTCGCATATTCAGCAACTGTTCTCAGCTAACGAATGTAATAAATGAGATGCTGCCTTTTTGTGCTTTTGCTGAGCTGACATCCCACTGCCTTAAGGGGAGCACTCATCGTGAACGTCTCCTCCACACTATTCTGTACACATCCATTTATCCCTTTATCTTTGGTCCAGTCCCTCCACACGGTGCATGAAGAATGGGAAAGAGTGCCCTGGCTACAGAGGAGGCGAAGAGCGTCCTCCCTCACTCTGTCACTAATGCTTCATTAAATACTTGGCGGGGCCATTCATCGCTGTTATCGCATGGCCACAACGCGCCCCTCTGCCTTCTACTCCTTACGCATGCACGCACGCACGCACGCACACACGTGCGCACACACACGTGCGTGCATTGTTCCACTCACACATACCGCCACACATGCACATACGGGCGCACAATCGTGAATTCACGTCATTATTGCCTGTTCAGCACTGCTGACACCCCCATCTGCTCAATAAATCTCGCTTCCTTTAATTCCTGTCTCAACATTTCAACATCCTGTGCAATTCAGAAAGAGTGCTTATTCAACCTGAAAACAGTCTCGGGCCAGTAGGCGCAGAAACATACGGATCTTCACACTTTATCAAAGGAGGAGGCAGCTTCCACACATACACAAGCATACACGCGCACGCACACGCATGCTAATGCTATCATTGATTCATTGGGCGCCTCAGCGTTGATTAATCCCTGTGCTGGTTGCACTGGATAGGACTGTTCCATTACCTGATTTTGGTTGCTCAATACATTGATTAAAGCATTACTCTGATGAGTAGATGAATTAGGCACGCTTAAGGTGCTCCTCTCATCACCCATTTAAATCCCCTCCGTGCTGCCTTGGTTCAGTGCATGCTAAAACTGCAAACAAGCTTCATTATGTGTGTAAATCATGCTTTGATGTTCTCATTAGGGTTACATGGAGATTTCTATCAAGTTAATTATTGTAATGGCCACTGGTTCTGCATTACCTGTAGTTTTTACCGTTACACAAGCAGAGCCTATACAAAACATCCTCTGTGTGGGCCTTTTTTAGCCAAGTGAATGAGGATTTTGGATGCGATTGATCTACATTCTTCAGTATTGAATATTTAGTAAATAATAGTTTGCTGAGATTAGCGCTTTTCAGATTTTGGCATTTGAAATTGTGGGGATGGTTTTTTTTTCTGAATCTAATGTGAATACAAATCATTTATCTGAAGGCGGCTGATGCACAGAACATCAAAAACTGAATTAAATTTATACCCAACAAAAGAGAGAGTGGACACACCACCTTGCGTGATGGCCCAAATGAAGTATGCCACCTTTATCATTGTATATATTAAGCGCCTTGAGGCGACTATTGTGATTTGGCGCTATATAAATAAAACTGAATTGAATTGAATTGAATATAAGTAATTTGAATATATTAGATTATGCTTTAAAGGCTATGTACATATGATGTTTTCAGATTGTGCTGAATGTAATTCATATACATTACAAATAACCAATAAATGATGAAACAGTATGACATTGGATTTTCATACATTCTTGATGTATCATCAGTGATGTCTGGGATCAGTTTTAGGTCTTAACATCAAACACCTCACAGGAAAGGCTGATCACCACCCATGACTCGTTGATCAGGTATGGCTTCCACTTCCTCAGTAGCTCAGTGTACTAGTTTCTGTGATCAACACAATATCTGGCGTCATTAACATCCACGGCCCTTTCTTTGTAAGATTTTCCATATGGCAAAATCTTCCTAGCACAGGCCACCCGAAATGCTTCATTCATTAGAAAGTGTGAGCATGTCTGTAAAGGCAGATGTTTTGGCAGTTTGCTGGTTTGGAGCATTCAAGCGTGTATTAACACAATGTCATCATCTTGGATGTTCCAGTTCACCTCAAGGTCAAACTGTGCAGTGCTCAAAGAAACTGCAAAAATCCCAAGAGCTCCAACTCAGACCCAACAGGCCTTAGTTAAGATGTTAGCTGTTAAAGTTTGTGACAGTAATCTACTTTTAGCTGCATCCTTGTCACAAGGGATCACCACAGCAGGCAGCATCACATGTTTGATTTAGTAGTTTTACACCAGATGCTCTTCCTGACACAGCCCCAAGGGTTAGTTGAGTTCCCATCTGGAACTGAACCAGTGACCTCTCAGCTGCCAAGTAAAGGGTTAAACATTACACTTACACTTACAGCAGCCACAGGGCTTTGGCACCTTGCTGTCGCTGAGTCAACCATGAACTTCTCTGTATGCCAAAGTATTCTAGATTCAAATATGAGGCCACCTGTGTGACAGTCTGACAACAGGATGATGATCCAAGCACTGCGGCAAATCTACAACAAATCATATGACTTCAAGTCTTTGTAGACAATATGTGAAAACAAAGATTTAGTTCGTGATTTTCCTTACTCTTTCTTAAGTGATTTGAAGAGGAAAGGTAAAGTGAACACCTCAGCAGATCCTCTTTTGTAATCATTACCTTGAATGATTACCATACAATGCATATCTCTTTGTTTTTACCCCGTACGTTTGAATCCTTAGAACTGCAAGAGACTCAAATGAAGATGGAAAGACTTGAGTTCTGCGTAATGAACATCATTTTCTATTTTTTTTTCTATGCACGTAATGAATGCTCAGTAGTCTTATTTGACTAGCTGTGCATGATCTGAAGACATTATGATGCTTAGAAAAAGAACAACCAGATAGAAAGTCAAAATTGTTTTGTTGCATTTGTGGGTTTTTGCCAGAACACCAAGACGTTCTGTGAATTTAATGTAAAAATTCTTTCCTTTTGTTTAGATTTTTGAGGAGAGGACTGGTTTAGAGAAATGTTTCTTGAGAACTGTAACAGAAAGATAAACAGATTTGTTCTGATGACAAGTTGGTGACGTTTCTCTGAATGATTTTGTTTTCTCCTTTAGTGTTTGTGGTCTTTTCCTTTTCTTTAGACCCTGCATTACAATGTTGATGATTCAGCGATCGTAATCAACAGTCGTCTTTAAAGTTGCCAAATCTCACTTGCTTCCTAAGACATTTCTAGTCATTCATTCTAGTGTGTGCGAGTGCGAGCACACGGTGGCTCTTGGAAAGAGGAGAAAGTTGAATGTGGGGACATACAGTCACAGTGCATTAATGACAGGTTCAGCCTAAGGTTTAGCTACAATAGGACCACCACGAATCATATTAACTTTGAGAAAGTCATCAGTTACGGGGTGTAGTCAGTGTTTAGACACTGCATTGCCTCACTTCTCAGAGCGCAGACAGTCTTCCTTGGACTTCCTGTCGATGGAGTGGGGTATAGTGTTAGTATCTTTGCTTGTTCTGTCGTGGTGGCTCTTTATTACCGAACGCGATTAAGATTCTCTTTTATGCAGGCTGGGAGAATACCAGTGACACATCAGGCATAAGGTACTCCAAACAAGTCCAGGCACATCTCCACCACACTACCCGGCTGGGTCACAGTGACCTCTCTTTGCTGCTATGTGCCTCTTCCTGACAGCTCCATATTTCAGCTCTGCAGGCATCCACCTTCCACTCTGCAGGGTTACAGAACAGAGATATGGCAGGCACACAGCTTTTATTTACTTCCAGTTGCTCATCCCATTCATAACACTCTCAGTGCCAGTCATTCAGCCTCCTGCAGGAAACAAGGGAGTGCTAGATAGATAGCCAGATAACAGGCAAGACAATTAGCCTCCTGCATATCCTCTACAGCAAAACCTACATGCCTCCATCATGAGAATGATTCATTATAACAACTAACATTTCAAATCATAGCTTTTTATAAACATGTGTTTAGATAACACAGTGAATAAGCGTGGTTGTCCAGTGCAGGATAACTATGGATCCTTGCGAGGGTGAATGACTTACAGCTATGTGGAAGGAAAAAGGTAGTGCTTATCATTATTTATTGATCTGTATATAAATGGCTTATTGATCTCTGGCCATGTTTTATGATTGTATTTTCAGCATTTTCTTCAGACCGCCACATACTTAGTTAGCACTCATGCTTCCAGTGTCTAATTAGAAAGACAGCGGACAGCAGTTTCAATTATGTCATTACCTAAGACACAATGACATGTGAGAGTACGAGTCTATGTAATTAATTTGAAGCCTTTGCACTTAAAGACCTTCACCGAGATTTCAGTTGTATGAGCCCCGTGTTAGATGAAATAATGTGAACGAGCTGTACAGCTCAGGTACGAGTTTATATTTTACACTTCTGGTTCCCTCATATTGAAGTCAGTGGTTTGTTTTTATTTAACTGCTTTTTTGCTAGATGCCTGAAAAAAAAAATATCTGCAGTCAGCTTTAAACATTTTCATGTTTCAGTGTAAAGAAAAACACGTTCCAGACAAGGCATTCAACATCATCACTGCATACAGGGCCTTAATGGTGCTGATGAGAAATCGGTAGTTAGTAGGATTTAACTTCCAGCAGTTGCTTTTATGCTTCAGAATTTATGAAACTGTTTTAAAAAACATCTAAGTGTTGCAAGCTCTTACTTCCCACAGAGCTTACTTTTTGACATTCAAAAAGCCTGTTTTAAAATCCTGTTGGTTTTTTGTTGTTGTTGAGGAATCAAACGCAACACCAGCTTCATAGCTGGCACTGAGAAAAAAGTCTTCCCTTTCCCAGCCCCCCACTTTTGAGTTACCACCACCTAATGAGATTATGGTTTTGCTCGTCAGGTCACTGGACAGAAATGTTCTCGTTTTCTCAAAAACAGTTCTCGCAGACAATTGTCAGAGTCAGCGAGATTACATAACACTGCAAACAAAAATGTGCAACTTTACTGTGTAAAGTCCTTTATGACATTAAACCAACACTAAAATCACTTGTTCTTTGGATGGTGCACAGCTCAGAAAGATGGACAAGTTTTGTTCCAGCTTCCCAAATAAAATGCTTCTGTGTCTTAAAATGCATATTATTACATGGTTACAAGCTGTTTAAATGAGCAGTTCTGATATTTTGATCAGAAGTTTTCTTTTTAAACTAGCGAAGCAAGCGTTTTTGAGCACAAACTCCAAACTGCTGCCCGCTGAAACATGGTTTGGTTTGTGTTTGTGTATGATAGCTGTACAATTAAGGGCTGTATTAATGTGCTGTGAAGAACTTTAAATGCTTGGTGAGACTGGAAGAGCACTTTGGTGGTTTATACAACTTCAGTCGTACCTTGGCTTAGCCGTATTTGTTTTCTTCTGATCAGTTATAAGGATTTGAGTTTTGTCTATATATGTTACATGCAGAATTTGTAATAGAGCTATCAGATGTGGGCCATTTAATTAGCTGGCTTATTGGAGTCAATGACTGATAGTGATTCTCTTATGTTATCATGATTTTATACAGATACAGTACAGCGATGACAGGAAACAAGAGAAAGAGACACGAGAACAGTTCCAGACTCAAACCATGGGGCCATGTAGCAATTTTACTCTGCTGAGCCTCGTTACTTGTGGGTTAACCATTGAAAACGTACAGCGGGTGATTGTTTTGAGCTAATCTTGGAACCCAATGTGGAAACATTGTTTGATACATTTTTATTTTGCCCCATTGCCGTCTGTCTATTTTTCCTTTCAAATAGATTATTCTATTACTATTATGTTTGAACTGAATTGGACACTCTATGCAGGTGTTGTAATGCACTTAATGACCCACATGAAGCATCAAATAAATCTCACCTGAGTGCTTGTTCACCTTCCTTCACTCCTTCCCTTTTCAGAGCCGCCCTTACTCTAAATCCCACAGCCTGCAGGCTGTGGGGACATGGGAAATTAATTAAATGTCTGAAAATGACAAGCTCTCCTTCTCCCACTTATGACAGCTCAAGACGTTTTTTCTCAGTGCCCTAGAGACAGCAAATTGATTTCCCTGCCGTCTCATTCTCTCAGTCGTCTTTGGATTCTTTTTCTCTGTGAACTGGGAGGATAAAGTGGAGAAATGAATGGGATGGCATGAGAGGCTGTAGAAATACCAGCAGTGATGGTGGTGCACGTGTGCGCAATCATGTGGGTGGTTTGCCGATCTGTCTAGCAGAGGCATGATTGTGCATCCGTGTGTCTATAAACATCCCCTGTCAGTTGTGAAGGCTGTTCATTAACTTTCTGCTCAGTTCCCTTGGCAGTCCCCTCCTCTTCCTGCTCTGCATTTTGTTAGATGTGTACAGTTCAGAGAGGAAGGTCACTCAGTGGAAACGCATCCTACAGGGACATCATTAGCATACCGACATGCAGTTTTTACTAGTTCTGTCCTTTTCTGATACTGTGCCTGCATTAAAGACTATACATTTTATATAAAATAAAAAAACACTAATACCTATGAAATAAATTATGTTGAACTAAATAAACAGATTTAACACAAACACTGATTTAGCCAATCACATGATGGTAACTCAATGCATTTAGGCATGCAGGCATGGTCAACACGACCCCCTGAGGTTCAAATCGAGCCTCAGAATGGGGAAGAAAGGTGATTCCAGTGACGTTGAACACGGCATGGTGGTCGGTGCCAGGTGGGCTGATCTAGCGGAAACTGGGATTTTCACACATAGCCAGAATGAGAAAATAATGCCAGAGGTTGAAGGAGATTGGCCAGATTGCTTTGAGCTGATAGGAAGCCTGTAGTAACACAAATAACCACTGGTTACAATCAAGGTATGCAGAAGAGCATCTCTGACGGCAAAACACATTCACCCTTGAAGCAAACGGGCTACAGCAGCAGAAGACCACAGAATCAATCCTGCCTTGCATCAGGCTGGTGGTGGTGGTGGCGTAACGCTGTGGAGGATATTTTATTGGCACACTTTGGGCCCCTTAGCACCGACTGCGCGTCGTTTAAACACCGCGACCCAACTGAGTATCGTTTCTGACCATGTCCATCTCTTCATGGCTGTAGTGTAGCCGTCTTCTGATGGTTGCTTCCAGCAGGATAATGCACCGTATAATAAAGCTCAAATCATCTCAAGCTGTCTTTTTGAACATAACACTCAAATGGCCTCCACGGTCACCAGATCTCAATCCAGTCGAACACCTTTGGGATGTGGTGGAAGAGGAGATTCACATCATGGATATGGAGCCAGCAAATCGCGAGTACACAAATATGCAAATATACTTTGTGCTGACTGACACAGGATATCTCCTTTAGTCCACGTTTACGGGTCTCTCACAGAGACACAACAACCAGACCAAGAAAAAATCCATAATGATGGTAAATCCCAGACATTCAAAGTTGTTTCACTCGTTTGTGTGGCTTTGTGGTACCAAGTCAACATTGCCTATATGTGAGTTGCAAGCAATTAGGCAGTTGTATTAAATGAAGGACGTCATCGTTTGTGTTTGAGACTCTGTGCAGAGAGAATAAATCTCACCACCTCATCTGTTTCTACCACAGCTATTCTTGATTTTTTAACAAGAGTCAATTAAACATTCAAATGGCAGAAAACTGGTTACGACACACATTGTAAAACATTTATTAATATCACCACAGCCATATTTTTAAATCGACAACCCCCCCCCCCCCCCCAAAAAAAAAAAAAAAAAAAATTATTTTTA
>VVHJ01038460.1:0-13221 GCA_015107715.1 Tylochromis polylepis
TATTGAATCCGTTATGTCTTTCTGTATCGTTGCCTGGTTCGGTAACTAGACTGTGAAGAATAAAAATCGGTTGGGATTTCTGGTAAAAACTTTTAGCGAAATTTCAGGGCGCTGGCAGGACGGACTCTTGGCCATTTATAACAAAAATGTGCTTAGGAAAGCCCATTCTATTGTTAATTGTTTGAACCATCCTCTTCACAGTGAGTTTTACTTGTTACCCTCTGGCCATCGTTTCAGAGTACCTGTGAGTAAGACCAAAAAAACTCCAGGTTTCTTTTATCCCTACTGCAACTCATCTCCTTAACAGCAAATAACTGTTTTTGTAGCTTTTTATTATTGTTGTTGTTATTATTATTATTAATATTATTGTTTTATTTACTCTTATTATTGCTGCCTTGCTGCTAAATTAATTTCCCCTTGTGGGGCAATAAAAAATTTGAATTGAAACACTGATGGTGTTATCAGAGACAGACTGCCCCGAATATAACCTGTTAGAATTCAGGAACAGCAGATTTGCAGATGGGAAAAGACTTTAAAAACCTTATTTTAGATCAAAAAATCAACAAACCTTTGAGCTATTTCCATCAGGTTTGACTGATGAGTTATTTTAGAGAATGCTTGTCATTAACAGCCCAAATAAGTGCCCGGAGGCATTTGTAGATGGTTGGTCTGAAGTGTTTTTAAACTTCTGTGTTGGTTCTTCTGATAAAGTCATGAAATTATAGCTCAATAAATCAAATTTGAGGTTTTTCCGGAGTTAGTCCTCAGACCACACAGGTATTTACCGGGTTTTTGCCTTTTTTTTTTCTCACTGTCTGCCAGTCTAAATTCAGGGCCGCATATACGCGGAGCCCTTTTTCTGGATTGACCTCCACCGGCCACCGTACGGAGCAAGCGGTTATAAAATGTCAACATAAACAAACCCCAAATCCTTCAAACGGGTGTTTATGCCCCCAAAATGAAATTTAAATAAAATCAGTCACTTTTATTTGAGGTTTCAGGGGAGACGCAGGCGCATTGGAGCTGTTTTGAAATAAATTTTAAATCTTTTTTTTCCTCTTTGATCATCTGCTGCTGCTGTCCGACACTTCCTGTTCAGTTTTGTAACGATGTGATAACAACTTATGCAAGTTCAGCGTGAGAATCAGTCGGAGCAAAGAGCGCAGAGGTGAGCAGCTTCAGTCTTTACTGATCCACTTAAACACAGCATCATGTTTAATGTGTTCAGTCTGTTTAAAAATAATCCGTGTCTGAGGGTGACGGCTCGACAGGTAAGGACAGGTGCATGGAGCTTCATCTGGCAGCTCACAGTGAGCCATCGCTGACTCCAGATTAATCGGAAATAAAATGAATTTTTAAACAGTTTTTATCCAGAAAATGGTCGAGTCTTTATAAATGTTCGGAAAATTATTTATTAATCGTTTAAGAAATTTTAAATTTGAAAGAAGAATTGATCAACTAACCACATTAGCTGTTTTTTTTAAATAGTATCTCTTTATTAGTTTACTGTTTAATTATTAGGATATGTTTAACATTTGGGAATTTTGCTATTTATTATTATCATTATTACTGAATTTCTTCTGACTTCTTTTTGTTGTGCATGTTTAGTTCATGTTGTTTAGTTTACTGTTGTTTTTTCTGGGGGAATCCACCTGTGTAACTCAGGAGGCCTGTCTTACACTGGAAATACCCAAACTTCTGCTAGTATTTCTTCTAAAAAGGCTCCAAATCTGGACTGGTTCTCGTGAGGCACCGAGACAGAGCTGGTTCAGAATCAGCTCCACTGAAATCTTCAAACTTGAATAAGATGTAGAGGAATAAAGACTCCAGGAGGTGGCACCATTTCTGCTCAGGAATCAAAGAGCAGGACAGTGAACACACACATAACCTATAATTTAATAATTAAAAACTATTCCCTTTTGCTCGGTTTTGCACAATTTGAATTAGAATAATGACGAGATCAGCGCCAAAGGTTTTAAACATCAATAACACTGATATAAGACACATTTACTCGTTTATGCTTGAATAACAGCGAAAAAGACACACGTAGCTGATTGTTGTTACAGCTGTGTTACAAAAAAACAAGACATTCCTGCTTTGTGTCCATTAGATATCTGTACATTGACTGTAAACCCTCCTCACATTAAGGTCACAGGTCATCTCCCCTCAGCCAAGATGTCTGCGGTGCGGCGGTCAGTGAGCGAAGCGTTCTGGGCGATGTGTGCGGCAGACTCCATGTCTATGCCGGTCCACTGGTACTACGACATCAACGACATCAGGAGGGACTTCGGCGGCTGGATATCAGGCTTCAACTCGCCTCCTGAGCGCCACCCGTCCAGTATTCTTACCCTTTCCAACACAGGTAAGAAGTCAGTGGAGAGGCGCTTTTAACCTGCATTATTTCTAATGACCAGCAGGGGGCGACTCCTGCGAGAAGTCTAACTGTATACGTCTATGAAAAAATTGATGAGTTTATGGTCTGAGTGCTGGTTTAAATGTATAATTTAAATAACAGAACATCCTAAAAACATATTAAATTTATAAATAAAAATGAGTTGCCAGTGAAAATGAATTTAAGGCAGATTTTTTTATTGTTTTATTTTCCAATTAACTTATTTATATTATGTAAAATAATCTTTATTACATTTAAATTAATATACAAAATACGCAGTAAGGTAAAATAAATTACAAAAAATATTTTTGCTACATTTTTTTGTCCAACAACTGCTCCATGTGTTTCTTAATTCCCTTCTCTCATTTATATAATTAAAAAAAATGTCTCATTAATTATAATAATTAATCTGTCTGTTATTTAAAAACACTGTTTCTTCACAAGCTTTCAAAGGCATGCTTGAAGCTTAAAATGTGGATTAGGATAAAAATGAAAATGATAGTTAAACTCGGAAGTCAGGGGCTTGTGGATGCCAAAATTTGCAGTTCCTCTAATGGCCACTTGAAACTCCCAAAATGAGTCAGTCCCCACAGACTTCCTTTTAAAGCCTGAGCTGAGATAATAAAGCTAAGCTAAAAATTAGGTCCAGCATGGAAACCTCATTCTTGACATGGCACAGGTTTTACACCAGATGTCCTTGCTTGATGCAACTCCTCCACATTTATCCAGGCTTGGGATTGGCACAAGGAGTTCACTGGCTTGGAGCTGGGCTAAGCTAAAAGTTAGGAAACTGCTAAAAATGTATGAATAACAAACAGCTTTTCTGTATACTCTAAGTACATATCATACATGATTAAAAACCTAGAGATTTTTAGATTAAAAGGGATCTAGTTTTAACTAAAACAGCAGAAACCTCCCTCCTACTGATGCTGGCAAAGCATCACTCAGTGTAGGCAAAATACTTTTAAAAGAACAACTTTGAACCTGAAGTTGAGAACTGCTCATCCAAGTGAACTCAGATTTGGCACTACACTTACTCAAATCCCTCGAAATACACCTGCCAAATATGAAGTGGATCGGATGAGCAGCTGTCGAGACAGACAAACAGAAGAGGACCAAGGATGCAGCCTTGAGGAACTCCGTCCTGATTAATCTTGCGGTTTTTAACCTCTCTGTCATTTTGCAGCTGGCAGTGGTCGCACCAACTGGTCTTCCGGAGCAAAGTGGCCCAATGTGGTCGGCAGCGTCATCCTCCATGATAAACTGGAGTTGTGGAACTCCTCAAGTGGATCTGTCCATTATCACCGAGGTACTGCCACCCAATACTACAGTTCACTGTTTTTCCTTTGTTTTGTTGTTTGTTTCTTATGTTTGTGTCCATGTTCTTCCTCTGTGGTCTTCAAGGTCTTCAGGCAGGTGACAACACACTGAACATCCTCTGCTCCCTTCGAGTGGCTCGGACACTCGTCTCCAGAGGTTTTGTGGACGTCTCTCAGTCAGACGCTCGAGCTGCTGTTCTGTCGGACTACATTCACTTCTTGACCACGCCCGGTTCACACAAGGACACCTACGCTGAATCCTTTCACCGCTCATTCTTTGCTGACTGGCAGGAGAGCAAACCGACCTCGCCACATGAGGTAGGACAAAAGCAGCCGATCCTGTGCTGTAAAACGTCACATCTGGAGTGTTTCACCAATTAACTTGCTGTTTTCCAGGTTCTGAAGTTTGCAGAGGAACGCTCCGGGATGAAAATGAGCTCTCCGTTCCCTGACAGCCAGCTGGATGCCATTGGTTGCCTTCCCATGATCCTCCCTTTCATCTTTCTGTCTGCCTCAGCCAATGAGGAGCGAGCTGTAAGCGAACACAAATCAACAACATAAGAAACAGTCTCAGATAGCAACATGTGACCTTTAACCTCCTCCGTCCTCAGGTTTCAGCAGCGGTGGAGTTCGTAAAGCTCACCCATCCTCACCCCAAGGTGCCCGAGTACGTGACGATCTACAGCCGGGCGCTGCACGCGGTACTGGGTGGGGCCAGTGTGCGTGAGCAGGCTGAGCATGCTCTGAGGAGACTGGACGCCTGGGACGCCTGCCAGAGCTTCAGCCGCAAGGCCGCCAAGTGAGTTTTTGTAAACATACCTAACACTTCCTTAAGATGTTTCAAAATAAGAGTTTAGTCTAACCACTTGGTACTTTCTTTTGGCCCCTTTGAAGCATCTGAGCAGTGTTTGGTTTTTGACACTTTTTCTTATTAAAATATTTACTTTTTAGTTTGGCTGCCAGAGACCGCTTCCTGTATGCATTTAGAAGTAAAAGTCTTTCAGAATAAACAGGGATTTGAGCTCTTTGAGCCCCAGAAGGACTTTAAAGGAGTACTTTAACATTTTTCTGTATTTCAGGATTGGCTAAAATGTTGAGAATTAAGTAATGCTTCCTTTCCAGGCTTTCACATTAAAAGCCTACAAAAAGTGTACTCTTTATGGCACTCTAATCACACTTCCTGCAGCTCATTCACAATAAAAGCCTACCAGAAAAAAGCCTTTTATTGCAAAAACCCTTTTTTATTAGCTGTCCAACACTTCCTGAAGGATTTTCAGAGTAAAAGCTGGGTTCGGAAGCAGTGTCCGTGTGTAAAGGTTATCCGTAATGTTTTTTAGGTTTTCTGTGTCCTCTGAGGAGAGACTGAAGGTCCATCAGAGCGCTGTGAACTACCTCGGTATGGCCTGCTACAACAGAGGTCAGAATCCGACCAATAACCTTTCTTTTACCTCACTGGTTGATAAAACCCAAGGATCATTGTTTTTAAATGCTTGTCTTATCTGCTTGTGTTGCACCAACAGGTGCTTTGTCCAGCCTGTTCTACCTGGCCCATGAGTTTCATGATGACCCCAAAGGAGGAATCCTGGCAAACACCAACTGTGGAGGTAAAATTTAAACATGCTGGTTTGCAGTCAGGTTCCTGTTGGTTTAATCTTTGCCTAGGTGTGGCTTATGCAGTCAAGCACGGTGAAAAATGACCACAAAAGTGTCTTTTAACAAAGAGTTGGACCAGGGGTACCACAGAGATGGCAGAGGACTCTTACAGGGCCCTTCTGAGAAAAGCATTTCAAAATGTACAACTATATTAATAATAATTAATAGTTTTTTTTCATACCCACATGAATACCAACTCTGAATGTCTTTATGTAGGTATGAAACAGCAGTGTATAGCACTTTAAAAGAGGTTTAAAAGACGAGTCAGATCAAGAACTCCACTACTCCCTTTTTACAAACTTGATGATTCCACATTCAAACTTTTTATTTTTAAAGAATTAATGTCTATAAATACAAAAAATCTAAATAAAAAATGAAAAGTAAAGGAAGTGGCTTCTGTGAGACTTTATACTATTATATTATTATTATTTCTCTTTCATTAATATAAAAGCAGTGTCCATACAAGCAGTTAACAAAACTCTATCGATCACACTCAGTGTCAGTCAGACTAACTCAGTGAAAACCTCCTACTGATAGCTGAGCGTTGACTGCATCCTCTGCCCCCATGTTCACTCCGCTTACTTACGATTCCAACAAATTTATTGGCTATTCAATTCGACTCTATCATCGCTTGGGCTAAATTTGTGGGCTTATTTTGACTTTTAGTAATTTCATCTTTTTATTTCATGGTCTGCTTGATGACATACATGTATGGCATCAGTGTTGTGTTTGCTCTTATCTTCGTTTTGTTTGGGTCTGACTTCAGGTGAGAATTGTAACCGTGGAGCGGCGCTCGGGGCCCTGCTGGGGGCTGGAGGCGCCCACACAGGAAATTGCATCCCGCAGGAGTGGAAGGACAAGCTAAGAGATGCTCAGGAATTTATCCCCAACATCCTGAAGGACATCGATTAAGAAGATTATTGCCCCCTGGAGGAAAGAAGAAGAAGTGAAATCGCACAGCACTGTAACTTTAAACACTCCTCTGCTTCCTGTTTACAAACTTGATGATTCCACATTCAGACTTTTTGTTTTTAAAGAATAAACTCCTTATTGTATGCATTTTATTTTTACAGAATAAAAACAGCAAACTTCGAATTTGAAACGTAGCAATGAACTGTTTAAGTTACATATTTATTATTTTTGCCTTGGCATCATTTCACCTGCAGCCTTTAAATGATCAAATCAAAAATGTGTGTGTTTGCTCATATGGAAAATAAACTAAATGAGTCAACGAGGAGGATTTTTCATTTCAGAAAAGAATGTAATATATTTACTGGCTTTTATAATAACTGTATGGACCTTTTAACATTTTATCCTCGGTAGGTAGAGTAAGTAAATATAATTGACAGCTAACAGTTTTATTAATTAATATCAGACTTACAAAGGGTTTATGCTTTAAATCAAATGTAAAAAAAATTATAAAAATACCAATGTCAGATGTTCATGCTGGAGATATTTGTTAAAAATCAAGCATCATCTTCCAGGCAGACATGTACTGTATGTCCAATTTTACAGCAGAGATACAGCCTGCTACAAAAAACATCTCTTTATAGCTAATTCCTCCCTTCCTAGCAGATGGATGGGGTTGAATTTTCTAATATCTGACCTGTTTAAATTGTATTGAGGGTCAGAGTTCGTATTAGTCTGAGACATCAGGCTAATGGTGATTAGCTTCATCTCAGCATTTCTGAACTGAACCTCTGGCCTTTTTGTAAATGGCTCTACCTGTGCACTCAAAGCACTTTATACAACTTGCATTGTTGGAACTGCACTGACAAGCACTTTCCTCTGTGCATAAGTGTTTTCTATCTAACATTCATACTCCGACGGATGTATCGGAGAGCAACTCTGGCTTAGTATCTTGACCAAGGATATTTGGCATGCAGACTGGAGCAGCCAGAGATCAAACCACCAACCTGCTGACTATTCAATTCAATTCAATTCAATTCAATTTTATTTATATAGCGCCAAATCACAACAATAGTCGCCTCGAGGCGCTTAATATTTGTACAGTAGATCGTACAATAATAGATACAGAGAAAACCCAACAATCATATGACCCCCTATGAGCAAGCACTTTGGCGACAGTGGGAAGGAAAAACTCCCTTTTAACAGGAAGAAACCTCCGGCAGAACCAGGCTCAGGGAGGGGCGGCCATCTGCTGCGACCGGTTGGGGTGAGAGAAGGACTAGTAGATGATCTACTCTACCCTCTGAGCTATAGCCACCCCATTTGGAGCATTTTTAATGAAGTTATCTAACCAGTAATCTGGCTGCTGTGATTATACTAACAGACCACCTAAGAAGTCTGAGCTCCAGTTTTGGTGAGTTGGTTGCAAAAGGAATTTCAGTCCTATAGAAATCTGCAGGAAATCAATTTGTGAATTCTGGTCTTACTAAAAGTCTGAAGGGAGGATTAACCAGGGTGTGCTCATTGGTTAATGCTATGTCTTCATTTCAGAACCCAGATTTAGAGTTACAGACCTCTCCAGCTGGTAATACATTTAGAACTTATGAGTTTATCACCTAGTCAGAATCTGTAATTTGTCAGTAATTTGAATAGTTTAAACCTCCTCTTTATTGTTATTTACCTGTTATTAAACTATGAAGAAAACACATTAATCAGCCTGATGGGGAAAGGCCTGCTGCTGTACTGTTGGGGGGGTTTAGCGGGGACTAGTTTGTAATGTGTTTGCTCTCAACCTTTGATCCTTTTGATAAGTTTAGAACAGACATGGAGTCCATTAGCAGAGACATGAAGCGTCTCTTCGTCTTGCTACTGCTCATCATCGCTTCTATCCCATCATGCACTGGGATCCCTAAAGGTCAGTTTTATGTCTTCTCCTTCTTGGAACTTTTCTTGATCTTTTTCTGTACTTGTTTTCACCTGTTAGGGATGGCAGACAGCAATTCACAGCTCTGAGCAGCTCATCACGTCATGCTAGCATGTTGGTTTGTAATGAAGTATGAAGCGATAAACACTGCAGGTACAGTTCGGGAAGATAAATCTGAACACTGAATAAACTCAGACCCAGTATTATTACTTTAATTGCCATGTGTTCCAAATATTATATAATATATATTTATATTACCTAAAAAATGGAAATGACTGTGATTAAAAATAAATAAATAAAGTAACATGATCAAAGATTATGTTTTACAACTTTTTAAGAAGTGTTTAATTATGCAAACAAATTATAAATATAGAAATATGAGGAAATATGTGACAGTTTACATATTTTTCAGTGGACAAAGTGTAATCAGTTACTAAAAGAAAAGTCAAGAAACCCATTAAAAGCGTCTAAATGTGTTGGTTTTACCTGTTTGCCAATGTTATATTAACAGCAGGATTTTCTAATGTTCTTTGTGATAAAACTTATACTGTCGATAAAATGTATTATCTTTGTTAAAATCTTGTCCATTTAAATATTAAAACAATATTAATTAGGTCCCAAGTCAACAGTCAAACTAACAAGAATAAAAATGCAAACATCTTTCAACTGGATACCAATATTAACTGTGTCATTATGTGTAATATGCATATTATATGAGCATTTTATTATTTATTAACTTTAAAAATATGATGTAATTAAAAATAATTTAAAAACAGAATTTTTTATGTCTTCCTTTTTTTGTTTATCTATAAATTAAAGATGAATTTTTTAAATTAATTATTTGAGTGAAACGGTTTAGCATTTGTTAAGCATAGAATCCCAAATTCTTTTTAATTGTTGCCCATTTTTCTGCTAGTTTTCATGACATAAATACTTTTCAGTCTTTTTGGTGGTTATGAAAATCTTCTCACCTTGCTAAATTTACATTATCATGTTAACTAACAAAAATGAAACAGAAATAATCAGGAACAATGTTGAAAGTTATTTGTTCATCCAACAACCTTTTGGATGAAGATCGTATTTTTCTTATCTAACAATTTGTTAATTGAATTTGTCATTCCTCAAGCAGCAGGATGCATAAATGTTCAAGCTAAATCACAAACAAAATCAGAGAGCACAAGGGCCAGTCAGATTTTTGCAGTTTTTGACTTTAACAAATCATTTTGTAATTTTATAGCCTTAAACTGGATTCTGTTGGAAGTATAACCAGAATTAATATTGCTTACTCACTGTTTTACTATTTGTAAGTCTATCAGTATCTACTCC
Source organism: Tylochromis polylepis (assembly GCA_015107715.1). Classification (NCBI taxonomy): domain Eukaryota; kingdom Metazoa; phylum Chordata; class Actinopteri; order Cichliformes; family Cichlidae; genus Tylochromis; species Tylochromis polylepis. The sequence continues at coordinate 9,524 of VVHJ01038460.1, forward strand.
AGCTAAACTGTTCCAACACACAAATAAATAAAATATTCAAGTTGATTTAAGAGTTAATATCTAGCATTATTGAGACTGATTTTAAACACCAATAAATACAGTATTATACTGAATAACCATATCAGTAAACTAACAGGGAACTGATGCTTACAACAACCATTATTAATGTCTCTTATGTCCACTTGTGGTCCACCAGCTTTCTGAGGTTTTGGTAACAAATCGCTCATCCACAACTGGAGTTTGACATGTGCTGTTCTGTTTAATTTTTACACAAAGGAGTGGGTTTGGAAAAGGCTGAGGCCAGTGGTTTCCTCCATCGCACTCGCCGAGCGAACTTTATGCTGGAGGAACTGTGGCAAGGCAATCTGGAGCGCGAGTGTATCGAGGAGAAATGTTCCTACGAGGAGGCCAAGGAGATTTTCGCCCATCCGCAACATCTGGTCAGTTTCAAGACCCAGTTATATTCTTATGTGGCATCCCTCAGGTGGCTCAGATACCAACAAAAGTATTGAAAAATGCCTCAGCACTTGGTACCAAATTTTATTGCTAAGTCAAGTCAAGGTACTGACATAAGAATGGATATGCTGCCCTAGTTGAGAGACAGAATTTGATGGTTTTTAGTTTATTTATAATTGTTTTGCTTTCTATCACTGACTTTGGTTCCTCTGTCTACTCAGGAGAACTTCTGGAGGACTTACACAGGTACTCAGTCTAAGCTTTGACATTTTGAAAATTGTAAAGAAATTGCGAATAAAGTAGTGCTAGATTACTTGCAACCAAGACATTGCTGAGTTTTCAAACATTTGTTGAAATGCTTGCTAAAAATCTTTGCTACTTCCTGTTTGCAGCTGTAGACAAATGTTTGTCCTCTCCCTGTAAGAATGGGGCAACGTGCACTAGACGCATCGACACCTACATCTGCAAATGTCCGCTAGGTTTCCATGGATCCAACTGTGAAAAAGGTTGGAAGCCCAAAAAGTCTGTTGATGTTTTCAGTTGGTGCAGAGGAAGTTAATGTTATCTTTGTTCCTTTGCAGTGCGTTCAACCTCCGCCAGCTGTCGCTACAAAAATGGGGGATGTGAACATTTCTGCAGAGAGCTTCCGGATGGTTCTCACATGTGCTTTTGTGCTCCGGGATACAGACTTGAACAGGACAACAGTACCTGCATGCCTGAAGGTCTGAGTCAGTAACACATTTATGAAGTACAGTGCAAATCATATGTACAAATAGTTTAAAAGATAAACAAGTTTCAGATTTCACAAGTTCTAATTGGCTTACGTAATGCTCGTGGATCAAATTAACCTTGCCCTTGATCGAAGAGTGTAGAAAAAAGTCCATTTTTAGATTTGTATAGGTTTCCTGTGAGCAGGGACATTGCAGCACCTTGATTTGATTGATTTGTTTCATGTGTTAAACAATAGCGTCATCTTTACCTAGTCTTTATGCATGCTCAATCATCCAGGTAAGGACATCCCAAAAGGTTGATTCTGCTCATCTGGACGTAGTGTTTCAGCATTCAGTCTCAGCTGCCTGAAGGTTTCCCCAACCTTATAAACAGTACATTTGCACAATGACTGAAACTAGCAGAATGAATGAACAATGGGCTGTGAGGTCAGTTCCTTAATCATTAATATGCAAATTGTCATGACCATTGATCAACAACCACTGATCAAAGCCCACTGATCAATCATGAGTACCATTCACAGAGAGTTGGGGAATGGAATGTTAACGATCAAGAATCTGACCTTTTGGGGAAACCTGCAGTCAGCTGAGACTGAAGAAGTCACTTGGATGAGTGACGAAAATGTTTCTCCCACTGAAAATGCTATGTCCAGATGAACAGAATCAACCTTTTGTGGCATCTTTACCTAGCAAATGCTTTCTCTACACACTTGGTAGTTTCTGTTGCTTTTTTAACTATGCCCATAACATGTTTTGGAGTTATCATTTGGAAATGGGCACCATCAAGGAATTCTTAACCAACCAATCACACACAACCACCTAACATCTTAGCAGATATTTACACCCATAAAACTGCCTTTAAGTGTCTTAGACATCACAAATTTGGACTGGTTTTAATTCCTGTGTGTCTTTGAGCTAGTATCATTCAGGCTGTCAGAAGCAAAATGTTGACTTTTGGTTTCTCTTAACTATCTGGTCCAGATGCTGTGGTCTGTGGAAGGCCTCAGTTATTTGCCCCCAGGGTTGTTAATGGGAAGAACTGCCCCAAAGGACATTGTCCTTGGCAGGTAAGTCTTTGAAAGGAGCCTCATCTCCAGTAAATGAGCTAAGATACAGAATATTCCACTAGAATACATAAAAAAGACACATTTAGCATTGTGCAAAAGGTTTTGAGCTACCCTTTATTTCATATCTTTCTATTTTGTTTCCAAGGAGCTAGCCCAAGTTTTTCTTTGGACAGTGTCTGCTTTTTCACTCATTTTCAGTCCGGTCTTTGTATCAGACTATTTTCAGAGAAGTGATTTTTGTTAGTTTGGCAACTTAACACTGATCTATGAACCATTCAAGCATAAAAATGCACCTAATGAAAGGTTTTCTTTTATGTGTAGAAACAACATTGTCATAAAAGTGGTCACAAAATAACACAGTTTGAGTCGCATGAAATAGTATTTGTGCACCAACAAAGAGCTATTAGCCAAAAATTTGACATATTTCAGCATGCCATGCAGTGCATCAAACAAATTTGAGGAAAATGGATAAATGAAGGCCAAAAGGAGAAGTGGCAGGCCAAAAGAGCAAATGGAAAAAAATCTACAGCTGATGAACGGTATCTGAAAGTCTTATCCTTAAGACTTAAGAAATAGAAAAAATTTAGAAAAGACCTGACACAGGAGATGATCACTGAAGCTTCATCAGAAATGGTCTCAATGGAAGAGTGCCTGTCAGAAGCCATTCTTAAGGAAGGGAAACGGGGAAAAAAGGATGATATATGCCAAATTACACAAGAACTGGACTGAAAATCAGTGGAAACAGGTTTTACGGGGTGATGAATTCAGATTTGAATGTTTGGTTCAAATTATCCTCAGTAAGTAATCTCTTTATTCAGGCTCTTCTGAATGAAAATGACCAATTCACCTGCGGTGCCATCATCTTGTCTGATCGATGGCTGTTAACTGCAGCTCACTGTGTTCATCGCAAACCTAGCACCGTGCTCCACGTCTTTGTTGGTAAGGCGATTAGAAAAACGGTAACTTCAAATTCTGGCTTCGAGACTGGCTTCTTTTACTTCCTTCAGTCACATAGTATTTTCCAGGTCACTGTTGACTCGTTTTAGGGTTACAGATACCATTTTGCTTAATGTCCATGCAGTGGCTTGCAAAAGTATTCGGCCCCCTTGAAATTTCCCACATTTTGTCACATTACAGCCACAAACATGAATCAATTTTATTGGAATTCCACGTGAAAGACCAATACAAAGTGGTGTACACGTGAGAAGTGGAACGAAAGTCATACATGATTCCAAACATTTTTTACAAATAAATAACTGCAAAGTGGGGTGTGCATAATTATTCAGCCCCCTTTGGTCTGAGTGCAGTCAGTTGCCCATAGACATTGCCTGATGAGTGCTAATGACTAAATAGAGTGTACCTGTGTGTAATCTAATGTCAGTACAAATACAGCTGCTCTGTGACGGCCTCAGAGGTTGTCTAAGAGAATATTGGGAGCAACAACACC